>JARFJB010002439.1:1835000-2125000 GCA_036346205.1 Vesta saturnalis | reverse complement strand
TCACACTCTCACTCACACTCTCACTCCACTCACACTCACACACTCACACTCACCTCACACTCACTCACCTCTACACTCATACTCACACACACACACACACACTCACACTCACACTCACACTCACTCACTCTCACTCACACTCACACTCACACCTCACCTCACATCACTCACACTCCACACACTCACACTCACCCACCTCACTCACTCCTCACACTCATACACACCACACCCACACCCACACCCAAACTCACACTCACACTCACACTCACACTCCCTCACACACACACACACACACACACACACACAACACAGATACAGACACAGACAGACACAGACACAGACATCAGACACAGGCACAGACACAGACACAGACACAGACACAGACACAGACACAGACACAGACACAGACACAGACACAGACACAGACACAGACACCGGAACAATTAGTAGCAATCGCAAACACATGCCTGGGCGCAGCCACGGTAGTACACGCCGGCGCAGGTGCGGATACACACACACACACATACACACACACACCCACACACAAATACAGAAGCATACTCGCACGGAGGTGAGCTACTTCAAACACATGCACAAGCAAAGGTCAAATTCAAAATGCACCAGGTGGTTTTAAAATCATAGACGCATACATAGACCTAGACCCAGGCACAGACACTGACATAGACACGGACACAGACAGACACAGACACAGACACAGGCACAGACACAGACACAGACACAGACACAGACACAGACACAGGCACAGACACAGACACAGACACAGACACAAACACAGAGACAGACACAAACACAGACACAGACACAGACACAGACACAGACACAGACACAGACACAGACACAGACACAGACACAGACACAGACACAGACACAGACACAGACACAGACACAGACACAGACACAGACACAGACACAGACACAGACACGGACACAGACACAGAGACAGAGACAGGCCCTGACACAGACACACGTAGACACACACAAGCACAGACACAGATACATACACAGGCATAGGCACAGACACTGACTAACGCACGCACGTGCTCGCACGCACTGATACACACACGCGCACCCGCCTACGCATACACACAGAAACATACACGCACGGAGGTGAGCACCTACGAAAGCAAACTCCCAGAAAGGGATGCACGTACATACGAAAGCACGCGCTCGCACGTACGCACACACCGACGCGCTCACATGTGCACAAACAGATTCTGAAAACATAGACACATACATAGACCTAGACACAGACACAGACATAGACGCACACATATACAGATACAGACCCAGACACGGAAATGGACAGGAACACAGACACAGACACGGATACGGGCACGGACACAGACACGGACACGTACACGGACAAGGACGCGGACGCGGACACGGACTCTGAGACGGACAGGGATACGGACACGATTACGGACGCAGACACAGACACAAACACAGACACAGGCAAAGACACAGACACAGACACGGACACAGACACATACACAGTCACAGACACAGACACTTATACAGACACAGGCACAGACACAGACATAGACACAGACACAGACACAGGCACAGACTCAGATACAGACACAAACACAACACACATACACAGACACAGACACAGACACAGACATAGACGCACACATATACAGATACAGACCCAGACACGAAATGGACAGGAACACAGACACAGACACGAACGGACGGACACAGACACGGACACACACGGACAGGACGAGCCGACACGACAGACGACAGGCGGACACATCGACAGCAGACACAGACACAACACAGACACAGGCACAGACACAGACACGACACGTGACACACTGATCACAGACACAGTCACAGACACAGACACTACACATACACAGACAGACAGACAAGACACGAGTACACACGACACAGGCTCACAGACAAACAGGACACAAACACATACAAGACACAGACACAGACACAGACACAGACGCACACACGAACGGACACAGCACAAACACAGACACAGACACAGACACATACACAGACACAGACACAGACACAGACAAGAGCACACGACACAGACACAGACACAGACACGGACACATGACGGACAGACACAGACACAGACACAGACACGGCACGACACAGACACAGACACGGACACAGACACAGCACAGACACAGAACGACACGATACAGACAAGACACAGACACAGACACAGACACAGACACAGACACAGACACAGACATCAGATACAGACACAGACACGACACAACACGACACAGACACAGACACAGACACAGTCACAGACACGACACTTAACAGACACAGACACAGACACAGGCACAGACACAGACACAGACACAGACACAGACACAGACACAGACACAGACACAGACACAGACACAGACACAGACACAGACACAGACACAGACACAGACACAGACACAGACACAGACACAGACACAGACACAGACACAGACACAGACACAGACACAGACACAGGCACAGACACTGACACAGACACAGACAAAGACACAGACACAGACGCAGACACAGACACAGAAATAGACACAGACACAGACACAGACACAGACACATACACAACACAGACACAGACACAGATACGACACAGTCACAGACACAGACACAGACACAGACACAGACACAGACACAGACACAGACACTGACACAGACACAGACACAGTCACAGTCACAGACACAGACACAGACACAGACACAGACACAGACACAGACACAGACACAGACACTGACACAGTCACAGACACAGACACAGACACAGACACAGACACTGACAGGACACAGACACAGACACAGACACAGACACAGACACAGGCACAGGCACAGACACAGACACAGACAGAACAGACACAGACACAGACACAGACACAGACACAGACACAGACACAGACACAGACACACACACACACACACACACACACACACACAACACACACAACACAGACACAGATACAGACACAGACACAGACACAGACACAGACACAGACACAGACACAGACACAGACACAGGCACAGACACTGACACAGACACAGACACAAGACACAGACACAGACACAGACACAGACACAGACACAGACACAGACACAGACACAGACACAGACACAGACACACACAGACACAGACACAGACACACAGCACAGACACAGACACAGACACAGACACAGACACAGCACAGACACAGACACTGACACAGACACAGACACAGTCACAGCACAGACACAGACACAGACACAGACACAGACACAGACACAGACACAGACACGACACAGCACAGACACAGACACAGACACAGACACAGACACAGACACGACACAGACACAGACACAGACACAGACACAGACACAGACACAGACACAGACACAGACACAGACACAGACACAGACACAGACACAGACACAGACAGACACACACACAGCACAACACACACACACACACACACACACACACACACACACACACACACACACAGACACAGACACAGACACAGACACAGACACAGACACAGACAAAGACACAGACACAGACACATACACAGACACAGACACATACACAGACACAGACACAGACACAGACACAGACACAGACACAGACACAGACACAGACACAGACACAGACACAGACACAGACACAGACACAGACACAGACACAGACACACACAGACACAGACACAGACACAGACACAGACACATACACAGACACAGACACAGACACAGACACAGACACAGACACAGACACAGACACAGACACAGACACAGACACAGACACAAACACAGAGACAGACACAAACACAGACACAGACACAGACACAGACACAGACACAGACACAGACACAGACACAGACACAGACACAGACACAGACACAGACACAGACACAGACACAGACACAGACACAGACACAGACACAGACACAGACACTGACACAGACACACGTAGACACACACAAGCACAGACACAGATACATACACAGGCATAGGCACAGACACGCACGCACGCACGCACGTACTCACGCACGCACGCACGCACGCACGCACGCACGCGCGCACACACACACACACACAAACAGAAACGCACACATGCAAGCACGGGCGCGCTTGCACTTACCGGCGCGCACACAAAAACAGATACACACACATACATACACAGATGCACATACACACAAGTCTCAAGTTAAAATTGCGCTAGGTTTTAAAAACACAGACTGGATGGTTTTAAATCACAGGCGCAGACAGACATTCACACACATACACACACGCGCGGGCGCACACACACAAACGCAAACACACACTTACACACATACACTCACGCACGCACGCACGCACTAACTCTCTCACACGTACCCACCTACCCACACACGCATCCACGCACACACACTCACACATACGCCCGCACACCCGCATGCACACATGCAAACGTCCACCCACTCAGACACGCATCCACACACCTCCCACACACACACACACACACACACACACACACACACATACAACCAGCCGCGCGTACACACACACACATACACACACACGCACACACATACACATACACGCACACACACGCGCGCACACATACACACACTCAAAACACACATGCACACACGCACGTACGCCTGCATGCGCCCACTCCTTACACACATATGCATACCCTCACGCACTCAAAACAGGCCTCATGGTCGGTCTCGGCAAAACTTTGTCAAACGTCGTAAAAGGATCTAATAGGTCAATTTAGGGATAAGCAGCAATAAAATATAGAGGGATGTGGTTTTTGGTATAATTCGTTTCACAAAAATGAGTGTGAGAATGCGACATTAGTTTTTGTGTACTGAAATCCCGTGGAAGCACAACCAATTTAAGCAGCACTTTACGCATAATATGCTTTAAGTTTCACTAATTTCGTTTCTGTGTAACTTGATTCTGAATATAGGTTTAGCTGAACACATAGGATGATGCCGACGAGAATTTTAAACTGCCAAGAGATACCTATGAACGGCTACCGTACATTTTTTTATTTCATAACTGAAAAAGGAACTGGGAAGAATGTGGATTGAAGTCGTTGGGTAGAAGTTGAAATTTGTACCGCATATTGATGATTTGAATGAGCCAACCGTGTATCCCTGACAAAGGTTGTCCTGTATGGTATCAAAAAATGTAAGTCAGCAACGCCATACTGTAATACCGATTGGAGAAAGGAAGGATTGAAACTATTCTGCTATGCTCATAGGACTGTATATCATGAATTAAGAACAGATCATATATATGCCTAATCGCTATTCTGTGCACGCGGACAACGATATTGATAGCACATTGGGGAGCACCAAGCCAGAGGTAAGAATCATGTTCTAGATTAGGTCGAATTTGTGCTTTACATAGCAGAAAGAATTATTGGAAGGTAAAGCACTGCTTGGATCAGTACAAAAAACCTACTTTACGAGCAGCTACTTTAGTAGCTGGCAGAAGATTTGAAGATACAATCATTACTAGCATAGTAACAGAGCCTGAGAACTTGAGATCTGAGCCATTTATGCTTACAACAGGAAATGACCGATCTGTTTTGGTGATCACAAGGCTACGCTGAATTTTGTTAGCATTATATTTAACTACACTGTTACTTTCCCATTGAAGAATACGATTAATGTCTGTTGATTGAAAGGGCCATTTTGTCTTTAGCATCTTGATTTGAATTAGGTGGATTAGTATTCGAAGTAGACTGAGATTAACTACATTGAAGAGTGCTATCGTCTGGAAAACAATCGATCAGGTTGCCCGTAGAAGAAACAAGTTGTCACTGATCCTTGTCGCACGCTCTCGTTAACTACGACATGTATTCGTCTCTTGTCAAGAAAACTAGAAACCTAATAGATGAGTGAATCAGTTAAGCCAGACAAGGTGAGTTTTGCAAGTAAACACATACCAAACTTGATCAGATGCTTTCGAAATACTAAAGCGATTACAACTAATTCACGGGATCTTTCCAATGTATCGTTCCAAACTTGGTCTCTCAGAATTGAGATCGCAAGTCGAAAACTGAGACAGAAGATGATCAACTTTCAAACTAAGGTAATCAAAGAAGTCTTGAGAGTGACTGCCATTGGGAAACCTGTATATGCTGCAGTAGAAATTCATTAATGTGGGACCGAAATGTTTAAACCAAATCACGTCGAATTTTTTATTCTCCAACATATGTAGGTATAGAAGGTTATGCAATCTACTTTTTATTCGACAAGATCGGCCACGTGTGTGCGTACGTGAAGGCGCGCGTGCGGGTGGGCGTATGTATGTGCATGCGTGCGTACATGCGAGCGTGCGTGCGTGCACTCGCGTGCATGCGTGCGTGTGTGTATCTCAGATTCCTCAGCCTCCGTATAGAAAGGAGTGCTTGTTAGGAGTGTAGTGTGTGATTGCTCTGGTTGTTCTTACCCTTTCTAGAGATAAATTTGTTGAGACACAGCTGGTGTACAAAATTCCCACAATAATTTAGGGGCTTAGTTTAAGGTGCTGATTGTATGGTAGTTGTAGAAATTGCAGTACTGCAACTACAGTTTACCAAAGTACTTTGGTAATCAGCCTCAACTACAAGTGCTACATAACTTGAGAAAGCGAGAAACAAATTAAATTTGAACCTGATTTAATTACGACATGGTTGTGTTTATATAATTTTTGTACATAGCGTAATACCTATATATTTTGTTTGACCTTATTACCGTAAATATGTGACAATTGTTCTAGTTTGTTTTTTAATAACAGCTTAATCATTGAAACTCGGTTGCTAAGTTTGCATTACTTTGATTAATAAACATAACTTCAATGTTCTCAATATCTTAAACTTAGGTATAGTTACACAATAAAACAAAAACATTAAAATTGAGCAAAGCATTTAAAACTTAGGTCGATTACTTATAATTACATTTACATTATCTGTTCACTTTAATGATTCCTTTGAAGTACCGTACTCAGTTTTTTCCGATGTTTTGTGTTTTTGGTTAGGTTTTATTTTGGAAATGGTTACATTAAATTAATTAATGAAACAACAATGGTTAGAGGGTTGTGTCATAGAATTTGAATTCAAAAAAAGGCCTCAGAATTTTTCCAAGAATGGGTTAAAGTTGCTTACAGGGTGAGGTAACTTTACAACATTCTTACGAGGATCACTGCTAAAGTTCGCGGAATCAAGTACTCCTTGCAATGATAAGGTTTTGCAATTGTCATAAAATTTTAAACTTTATACCATTAGTACAACTGACAGTTTGATTGTAATCAGAGCAGTAAGTTTGTGAGAAAATGGATATTTCGAATCGTAATTTTCGAGTGATGGTTTTTTATGACTTTCGATACGTATTAACGTCATACCAATGTGTGGAAAAACTTAAAGTTGTTGTTTGGTGATGGAAGCGCCGTCCAAAACCATGGCCCATAAATGGTTTGCAAAATTCAAACGTGGAAGATCTACTTTTGATGACGATTTTCCCGAGAGTCGACCATGCACTTCTATTGTCACAAAGAATATTGATACTGCGCGTTATTTTATCAGATCGACATACAACATGCAGTGAGATACGGGCCTCCTTAGTCATTGCGGCGAGACAAGTACTTGCCATTTTGGAAAAACATTTAAATGTCAGGAAGCTTTGTAGTCGTTGGATTCCTCAAAATCTGACAGAAGCTCGCAAAAAAGCATGTGTCAAGTGGTGCAAGGAAATGCTTAAAAAATTTAACCATGGTCGTTCAAATTTTCTATATTATAACATTGACGAACAGGTGTAACAGTTGACGAAACATGGATAGATTCATATGAGCCTGAAACTAAACAGCAATTATCTGTGTGGATATTCCCTCGCGAAGCGTTTCAAAGAAAATGATTGCTTGTTTTTTCGTAAAAACCGGTCATGTTGCAAGTGCTGCATGGGAGGACCGAAGAACAGTTACTGTTGATTGGTATACTACAATTTTTCTCCCCCAGGTGATCGGGTGAAATTGGAAAGAAACAATATAAATAAGCGAATCATTCTGCATCGTGACAATGCAAGCACACACACAGCACGACGAACTACAGAAACTATTTAAAATATCAAACTAATGGCTCATTGCCCATATGACCCAAGGACTTTTTTTTCCAAAAACGTCAAAAATAAAATGCGTGGTAAGCGTTTTTCATCTCCCGAAGTGGCCGTTGAAGCTTTTAAAGTACTTGTTTTGGAGGTACCTCGCTAAGAGTGGCAAAAATGCTTTGAAGATTGGTTTTACCGAATGCAAAAGTGTATAGATCTTAAGGGAGAATATTTTGAAAAACTATTTTTACGTAAGGTAATGTGTGCATTTTTACATGTTCCACGAATTTTAGCAGTGGCCCTCGTATATTGTACCTTTAAAACGTTATTTAAAATCGCCATTGGTCAGATTTTTATCAAAATTTTAGTGCAATGGTCCCCTTTAAATTGGCAAAAACAACAAAATAATGTGCGAACATGAAATACGAATTTAATTTTAACTAAATACATTTTCTTTGATAAAGTATAGTATAAGAAGTTACTAGTGACCTGATACCTATCTGGTTGGTTTTTAGTCTACACAATGTAATTCTGTAATTTTGTAAATTCCTCCCGTAAATATTATTTTTGGAGTTTTTATTGACTCACACATGGCTCCATTGATATTCAGATTATCTTTCCATTCAGACAATGACTAGAAATTCTTTTTCATGGTTTTAATAATTACTACTTCAACTTCTGTTATGAGTGTTGTAGCTCCTAGAAATATCTAGCCATCATATGCAAACCTAAACACTTTCCCTCCTTTCTTTCCAATGACAAAGGTTTTTCTTGATATAAGAAAAATCTGTTGCAATAGTTACATACATTTCTTTAAGTTCCTCGTCCAAATAACCAAATGAAACTGTATATTAAATAAACTGATCAAATTTTCATACTCCGTCTCGCTTTTTTCGGATACATTCGTTGATGTTGATTGTTTACTTTTCAATCTTGTTTTTTCGGTTCTTCTACTTGGTACTACTCGCTCATATCTACCAATTTTTATGCGCTACACAGTTTCCGTGTGGGATTGGTCACATCTTGCGTTTTACTTGTGAGGTTTTACTTTCGGCTCGTTTTTGGACTAAACAGTTCTCAATAAGTATGGTTTCTGATTTTCTCACGCCGGCTGTTCCTTGAGCAAGTCGTTCCAACAAAGGTCGGGCATCACGTTGGTTGATTTCGCGCTTTTTAAACGCAGTCCACAAATTTTTATCTGCATTTGGTTTAATGGCATCAACTAATTGTGGCAATAATTTAAGAAAATGGTTATTTTGTATAGTATTGGTCAACCATCCTCTACCATCTTTATAATCAGAAAGTACCTTTTTCCATGTGACTTTTATTGGATGGAGGAAGGAAACGTAAAGTGATTGTAAGAGGTAGGCCCAGTGCGGAAGGAAGTAGACCAATCTTATTTCTTTTTCCTGACAGTCTGAGAATTTCAGGTGAGAAGCGGGATAGTAGATTATCTTCGAGCAAAACTTTTTGCCTGGAAGTTTTTTTAAGCGTTTTGAGTATCAATGATTTGTACCAACCACAAAAGGTTACCAAGTCAAGCCTTCTAATGGTACTATTCCTGTAACGTACACCAGATAAGCTTTCAGCGTAATTCAGGTTTTTTATGAATTGAAAACCATCTGTGGATATTTTCATTCACGTTTTCTTCTAACAGGGGTTTCTGTTAAGTTAGTATCATTATTCATTATTATAGTTTCTAAAGTATTAACATAATTAATTATTGTTTCCCTTGACCGTTTAATGTTTGCACTAAAGTATTCAGAGCGATTTTTATGTCGGTCTAAGAAGCCTTCCTGACTAATTATTTTTGAATTGCTTAACATTTCGTCCAAATATATTGAGATGTGACACCACAATGTGCGTTCGTCCAGAAGTAAACCGTAATCACGCATTAGCATTACATATTCAACAAACACTCTCGGTGAACATCTTCGGCTTTCCTGGACGCTTTGAATGCTTCTTCTAAAGTCTTTTACGAGAAATATTATAATTCTGTAGTCACAGTAACGGCGATAACTTACTAGTTTTGTATGATTTCGAATCATAGCTGCATCACAATGACCAATCCTACGTAGTTAAATATCTGCCTAATTTTTGATTCCAAATTCGTAGGAATATAAATATAAGCTATATCAGAGTAACTTTACCACGTTATTGAGGTAGTGTAACGTTATTCCAATTTACCTAGAATAACGCACACTTCCTCATAAAAAACCTAGCAATTTTAAAATGATGGAATAGTTATTGATTCGGGTTCGCAACTACATGAGGTACCTAGTAAAAAAATAATAAAGATCTACTGAGTCAAAACTACACACAAAGGTTTTCACCCCTAAAGTTTATACAAAATATGCAGTAAGTGGTTGAACATGTTTGAAGGACGCTAAACTAAGCAATTATCGCATTATCATACATATTATACCATTTGCCGAAGAAAAACTAAACTGTGATATCTGCATCGTTCTTTAGAATAGCGCCAAAAAACATTTTAAATGTTTTTAAGTTACCTTCCAAGGAGTCAGGGCTTATTTATTACCCTACGAAATAATTTCATTAAGAAAATTTGTGTTATCCTTAAAAAAGGCCTTCATGCTTTCTGCTCTGAAGTTAATAGTTTTACAGACATTTACACAACATGCTTTAGGAGGTGTATAAAGTAGGTTTTTAAACCTGATTTACTATTTTCGAAAATACTTTCATTAATAAATATGTGCATTCCTAGTGTTTGCTCTAAATTTCGTAGATCTTCGGGCATTTATAACTATTTTAGACTCTATAAAAGCAACTTTTTATGGCTTATGTGTTACATCTCAAACAACTTACATAAGGGAAACTAGTCTAAAATTGAATTATAAGGTCAAAACTTTTCGTTCTAAAGTTATTTTCCCTCATATTGGCAAAAGGTACTTAGCGCTATCTATAAAGAACCGCTTTTATTAATATAAAGTCTGTTAATGTGTCTACATACAGAATCACCGGCACAATCATTAACACATTTTTTCACACGCTATTAAATAATAAAATAAAGGGCCTAAATTTTGTTATTTATTAATCAATTTTATTAGTACAACAAACTTTAAAAAAAACGCTCCACTGGTAAAATATAAGTAGCGACATATTTTTTTATTTTAATTATCCATGTTTCTAATTTATTGCATGACATAATATATCTTGAACCAAGCATAAAAGATTTTTGTTGCAAAATAAACAGTATTAAAAAAAAGTTCGAAAATGACACGTTTCACTATGGTGCGAAAACGAACCATTGGTAAAATACATACAGAAAATTGGTTCTATATTGTAAGTGTTTTTGTAACTGTGGTTTATATGTTAATTGGATTAGTCGGCCTATTTCCACAGTTTTGTTCGCTTTTTAACACGACGTTTCGGAAGCGGACTCTGCTTCCGTCATCAGGCTGTCCTGCGAAGGACTGTTGTTCCGCACTTGAGTCGGATTTTTTCCCAAGCACTTGACTACTCTCAGATTCGAACTTGGTACCTTTGAGTTGTGAGTCTGACACCTTTACCGCTGAGCCACTGAGTAATCCAATATATATTTTTCGAGCTTATATATATATATATATATATATATATATATATATATTGAACTTTTTTCGTGGTTGCACAGTAGTTTATTGCGCATGTTGCGCCGTAACCTATTGAGCCGGTGTGTTGCGCTTAAGCTCTTCGCGTCTTGGTTCTAGGTATGTTCGGTGATTCCTGGTGCCCTTGCGAATGTTATTCTTATGCTCCTGAGTTCTCACTTTGAGTGGTCTGCTGCTCTCTACTATGTATCCTCTGTCGCACTTGCATGGGGCAGAGTGAGGTTAGGTGGTTCTCCTCTAGTGCTAGTTTGTTTATAGATGTTTCAAGCTATTCTGAAAAGTTGTGATAATTCGGGGCCGTACCGAGTTACTAATTCTATATTGTAAGTGTTTTTGTAACTGTGGTTTATATGTTAATTGGGTTAGTCGGCCTATTTCCACAGTTTTGTTCGCTTTTTTACGCGACGTTTCGGAAGCGGACTCTGCTTCCGTCATCAGGCTGTCCTGCGAAGGACTGTTTTTCCGCACTTGAGTCGGATTTTTTCCCAAGCACTTGACTACTCTCAGATTCGAACTTGGTACCTTTGAGTTGTGAGTCTGACACCTTTACCGCTGAGCCACTGAATAATCGAATATAAATTTTTTGGAACTTATATATATATTGAACTTTTTTCGTGGTTGCGCAGTAGTTTATTGCACATATTGCGCCGTAACCTATTGCGCCGGTGTGTTGCGCTTAAGCTCTTCGCGTCTTTGTTCTAGGTATGTTCGGTGATTCCTGGTGCCCTTGCGAATGTTGTTCTTATGCTCCTGAGTTCTCACTTTGAGTGGTCTGCTGCTCTCTACTACGTATCCTCTGTCGCACTTGCATGGGGCAAAGTGAGGTTAGGTGATCCTCCTCTAGTGCTAGCTTGTTTATAGATGTTTCAAGCTATTCTGAAAAGTTGTTATAATTTGGGGCCATGCCGAGTTACTAATTCTATATTGTAAGTGTTTTTGTAACTGTGGTTTATATGTTAATTGGGTTAGTCGGCCTATTTCCACAGTTTTGTTCGCTTTTTTTACGCGACGTTTCGGAAGCGGACTCTGCTTCCGTCATCAGGCTATCCTGCGAAGGACTGTTTTTCCGCACTTGGGTCGGATTGGTTATTGTTGATGGTATAACTTAAAATATGTTTTGAGTTTTAGGGTTCCTTTTCAATAGACATAAAGTTATATAAGATTTAAAATTAATTTGGGACATTTTAATTTCATTGACAATATTGTATTGCTACCAAGTATTTACTACTGTGCTGTCGACCGAGTTACAAAATATCGACCCACCATTTTTTACCTAACACTCTAGACCTGTAATTGGCAATGTCATTGTCGTGAAGGTCCACTCCACCTATACCCCAGACAGCACACTAAACTTGCTTTAAACTTCACATAAACTTTTATACTTAAGTATCACTGCTTACAATACGCCTATGAATGTAAGTTTGTATGCTTAGTGCAAGCTTAAGGTAAGCTTCCTAGTCACCACATTGCAAGCTTAATTTACACTTGCAAGCCGCCTTACGTAAGTCACATTGTAAGCTTACTTTAAAGATTATGCAAGTTTTCATTTACGCTTGCATATAGCGTAATGCAATCCTCTTAAAAGCAAAAGGTTTGCTTTGTGTTTGCAAATATTCCTTAAACTACACTTCACTTCGTTACAAGCCAAACAAGAGTCGCTTTTTAAGCTTGCAGAAAACTCGTTTTATGTTTACAAATACCTTACTCATCTTCTTTATACGAAAGATCACTATTCATGTATATTTTATGTTTGTCTTTATCCGTATATAGTAGGTACATTAGCAACATTGTTAATACAATATGTTCAATAGCAAATCTAGACGTAGCTCTTTGGTTTAATTAAATTTAACGTAAGTTTACAGTTGTTAAGTACCTACTTCACGAAAAGAAATTTATTAACTTCAACCATATGTTACGATTAATATTATTATTATTATCCAACTTTCAGTATTTTTTAACAACCTCTTTGATTTTTAATAGATCTGAAGGCGAACTTTAAAGAAATTGTAGATAATTTACATATTTATACCGTCAATTTGGCGTTTCTTGACTGTAATCAGCTACACAATATGTCACTAATCTTATCTTCACTACCTTCCTTAAACAGCTTTCGAGCAGCCGCTGTGAACAGATGAAATGTTTAAGTAACATGCATAATGTTCTGTTAAATGAAAACTTATCAAATCACTAAATTCATATATAATTTAATTCAAATGTTGATTATTATTGTTAGTTGTTTAGTAGCCTATTAAAATCATACTTAAAAAAATTCTACAAGTGAAGGTCACTCACCAAATAAAACATGCTGCACAGTTTCCCACGCCATGACCACAATAGTTTGTGACTTGGAAATTCTGTTTATAATGCTAAATTTACTTATGTAGTATTAAAACTGACAATACAGTTACAAAAATTCATTTAATTAATAACACTATACTTTATTACAACTTGCAAAACACTTGGCTATACTTAATTCAAAATATTCAATGTGCAGTTATAAAACGTTGTATTAACATCTAAACAGATGATTAAAACAGACAGTTACGAATTTAACTGACGGTGTATACAAATACGCACATGCTTTTAAAGAAAAGGTGCAAGAAATCGGTGAGTGGGGATTTCTACATTTTGTTTGCATGTAGGAAAAAAGGAAAGGAAAGGTTTGAGCTCTCCAAGCTCCTCCAGCCACAATCATGGATTCCCAGCATGTATACATACATTACGTATATATGCATGGTGGGATTAAGGATAGGTGTGGTCAGGATAGGATCGGAAGGAACGGAGTTAGGGTTCTGAGGGGGAAAATACTACATCAGCATTCGCCCAAGTGGCCGCACATGGTGTGCATATACGCAGTGACCATGCCACTACATGTGTATCAGGAAAGCCCCCTGAAACCTCACACAAGGTAGACGGTAACTGGAATCGAACCCATTACCTCCCGAATGCTAGGCAGGTCGTGTCACCACTACTCTACCAGCTCGGTAATTTGCATGTAAAAGTTGTTGCAAGCTTGATTTAAACTTATCATGGAATTCAATTTTGGCACAAACTTCAAGTGAAATGTAAGCCTGCGTGAGTCTTGCATTGCTTTGCAAAACAAGCTAAGATCAGACTAGCCGTAAGCTTACGTGCTATCTAGGATATTTGTTGTTTTCAGAGATAACATTCGGTTGTGGAATTCTAATTTCTTTTTTTCCCTTTCTACTGTAGCGTTTTGTTGTAATAATCAAGGGCTGTACGTACAGTCGTTGTATCACTGCACACTGCTACTACAGACTTGTCATTCCACTATACAAGTGAAATATATGAAACCTCTTCAAAAGCGCTATCGTAAAAGCCTCTGACAGTTTACGCTTTCTAAAGTGCAACTGCTTGTCCTATTCTCACGAATGTTTCCAGTAGCAAAAATTCCTGTACGCTTTAGCTCAACAAACAGTTCATAAGACGAAAAATAGTTATCAAAGGATATTGTATGCTGGACAGGATTTTTTTATTACTTCGAGCACATCTAAGACCACGTGACTTCCAAGTCCAAAAGGCGATTTTTCTTTTTGGGTCTGAGCTCCTCCATACGACAATGGATAAAATAAATATCCATCAGAGGAACAAAGTCACCACAGTTTGAAACCAAACCGTACAGGTTTACCCCTTATAAAGTGCTCTGGGGTAACTGGGGTAAACTTTATCATAATTGGTTCATGGATGTATTTTTAACTAACATTGGCACAGAGAGACCAGTACTCTTATTATACGATGGACATTCCACTCATATTTCCACAAACCTTATACAGTTAGCTCAACAAAATTCTATGAGCGTGATTAATGAATTTAGGACTATACAGGCATATATATCCTGAACCATAAATTCAAGGGCTCAACAAAAAAGCTATTTCTGAGCCTGTCTTTAGTCTAATAGATCTTCAAAAATAGAATAACGAACTTGTCCTAAAGTCTGCGGAGAGAACCATAGAGGCTGTAACATCAACAGAAGAGTCCGATCAAACACTGATAGTCGAGCTGCCGTCTACAGCTAATCCTGAGGTGCCACTGACAGAGAAACCCGAGCTGTCTCTGACGGGTGAACATGAGCAGCCATTCGCAGCAAACACTGAGCAGCTGATGGAAGTCGATCCAGTAGAACAACTCCGAACACCTGAGCTTCAACACCCATCAACATCCCAGCGACTTTTGAAGAACTTTTACTGGACCTTTGTAAAAATAATAATACCACCTCTAACAAGCCAAAGAAAAAGAAAAGGATTGTCAACACCTGTGGAATAATAACGACAGAAAAATATCTACAAATGAAATTAAATGAAGGGAGGAGAAACAACAAGCTTTTCTTGAAGATAAAGAGAAACGGAAAAAGAGAGCAAATTGCAAGACAAAAAAAAGAAAAAAAAGTTAAAGCAAATCCTAAAGCAAGAGTTGATGAATCTTCTTCAGATGAGAATAGTGACACATTTTCAGTGTAAGACAGTGACGAATACTACCACGAAAGCTTCTCCGAGTATGAGGATGAAGATGAACTTACTCTAAAACCTGGTGACCTTTGTATCGTTAAGTGTTTGGAGAAACAATAAGTTGTTTTAAATTGTTTGTAGCCAAGGTTATGGAAAAAGAGAAAGTAGGCTACATAGTTTCTTTTTTCAAAAGACATAATCAAACTATGATGTTTAAAGAGACAGAGGAAGAGTCCTATATCCGGAAAAGTGACATTGTACGAAACCTGCCCCAGCCAATAACTGCAAGTTCTGCTCGTTGTGATAACATGGTTGGGTTTACAGAAGACTTGAGTGACCTTACTAACCTACATTAAGTTGATTTATTTGAGTTATTGTTAGAGAAAGTTATTAACACACGGTACTGGTAAGTTAGCTGACTTAAATTACATAGGGAAGAGTCGGGTGTTATGGAACAGTTAGTGTTGAAACATTTTTAACTCGATGAACTTCAACATTAGCTTTTTATTTCCATATCCTGGCATAACCATATCATCCGACTACTCGCACAGTTCAATTAAACTATGAATTTTTAAAAAACTTTAGAGTTATTAACTGTTTTAAAAACATTCTGCAGCATTCCATCCTACCCGACCTGTCGGGTATGATGGAACGCATGCTGCTGCTACTATTGAATATATTAAAACTTATTCGGATGCAAAAGTTCTTACTTTTCAAAGGCAGGAAATGAGTAGGCCAGTATTAAATTAACCGTTTATTATTAAATTAATTAAAAAATTAAGTAAGTAAATTAGTAATTTCGGATAAGAGAACGGAACGTTCTTCTTTTACGTCTGGTTCTACGAAAATGTTGAAGTGGTTACGATAGTTCCGCATAAATTGACCTCTACTTCTTCTTTCCCGTTCTTGATGACTTTGGCAGTAAACCTCTGAACACTCTTTTTGGATGCGAGTTCCACCAACACATAATCGCCTTGTTCATAGGAAGACAATTTAGTTAGCTGGAACTCCTTCGTACCTTCTTCGTCGCTGGAAGCTACAAGCCCCCAGTCGCTACCATCGCTTTCGTTATAGAGAACCATATCTTCTACATCTGAGTCTGATGATGAAACGATGTGTTCATTCGGTTTATTTGGTTGAAATAACGCCCTTCTAGGAACCTTTTTTGGTTGCACTTGAGAGGACTTTAACTCCTTAATATATGGAGACGAAGTAGTCATAACAGTTTTGCCTGTTATTCCCCTTTTGTTTGTATTCGTTCGAGGTGGCGCTTTTGGAATAGGTAGAATTTCTTCCGGCGAAACAACAGAAGACGTTGAGGGTTGGGTTTGAATATCTGGTGTTCCAGGATTCCCTGCAGCTGATAAACTGTCAATCACGTTAAGGTCGCTTCCTTGATCAAAAGACGAAGTTGAAGGTAAACAAAGAGTCTCAGCTGTTGGCCGGTCTGTAGTTTCTGAGGTGCAAAATATCGAGTCAGGAAATATGTGCCTGTTAAATGGATGTAGGCCCGTGGCCCTAAAAGCGGACACAACGTTTTCCCTCGTCGCTGCCCTGATATAGGCACGTCCAAAAATTGGGCTCATGTCCTGGAGTGTGACTACGCGTCCGGAGTTATTTCTTAACCATATTCTGACTTCTTGGGCATAGAATGTGCTTAATGAATACATAAAAGCCACATCTAAGGGCTGCAACCGGTGACTAGTGTGTGGTGGTATAATAAGCATGTGGATATGATTGCTTTTAGCTTTTTCAAGTATTTCCAAAGACTTGGTATGTGTCGCATGTCCATCTAAAATGAGCAGCACCGGGTCTTCCTTAGTCGGTTTGGTGAATTTGATGAAATGATCTATCCAAAGGGAGAAGATATGAGTTTGCATCCATCCCGAGGGGTGTGTAACAACAACGCTACCAGCTGGCAAATCTATTTCGAACATGGGATTATGGCGAACGCGTGGAAAAACTAACAGAGGCGGGATGTATTGCCCAGAAGCACTTACAGCTATTTCAACTGTCACTAATATTCCACGTTCGGCTGAACATAGCGCTCCTACTTGTTTTTTACCCGTAAGAGATAAGACTTTAGGTTGTTTATTTGGCACACTGCTGATACCTTTTTCGTCACAATTAAACCGGCGGTGCGGAGGAAAGTTATGCGTGTTCAAAATTTCTTCATATAAGTCAAAAAACTTTTCGATATTTGGTTTATTAAAAACAGATGCCCGGGCAAAAGACGTATTCTCAGGCTGACGCAAAGAAAGATCTTTGTGTCTGGCGAGAGAACTGTAATACCAATCTTTTCCGGCACACTTTTTTGTCTTGTTAAATCTATGGTCGATGTTATTTCGTTCAGCATATTCAAACGCTAACTGCCTGAAATCTAGTATTGTCAATCCAAAGAACTGTCTTTCCATCTTTAAAAGAAACTCCTTTAATTCGTTTTCTTGATGGAGTGTAAAAGCTGCATATAACCCCCTGAAGTCTTCTGCGATGCACTTTCTAGTAGTTGCTTTCCTGTGTAAGGTCCCTTCAGGAACTTGAAAAGCCTTAGCCGCTTTATTATAAGACATCTCTCCGCTTCTTACGGCTTTAATAGCCCTTTCCATGGAATCAGTGCTCCACATATTGCGCTTTTTCTTTTCCATGGTTCTGTAAACAAACACCAAATATCGGTCTGCTTATGAGGAAGGCTAAATATCAATTAATACCAAAAATAGTGAGAAACATTAAGTGGGTATGTCGGGGTATAGGGTTCGTGTATGGTGGAATAAAGGTCGGGTGTCATGGAACACGCTGTTCCATAATACCCGAGTAGGTATGTTTGAAAACAATTAAAATTTAGTCCCAAATAAAGAGCTCATAATAACGTTCTACAATCTCAAACGCACTTCTAACAAATAAACCAAGATAATACTTACATTCAATTTCATGCAGTTGACGAAGCAAAAATATCAGGTGAGCGTATCCAATATTAAAATTTTACAATTTTAGACGTCAAAATTATAAAATAAATATTATCTGGCTCAGTAAACATCCAAATCGGCCATTATACTTTTGACAAGGTTTACCAACCTAAAATGCATATTGACGTGGTAATAGATCAATTTTAACATTATTTTCCCGGGTTTTAGTTAGTTGTTCCATCATACCCTCCTGTTCCACCACAGCCGACTCTCCCCTATTTCATAAAAACTTTTATTTGATGCAAAACACTTTTTTGTATACATATTAAAATATAAGTTCACTTTTTTTTGCTAATTGCACGTTTTTATTGCCTATTTTCTGTGAAATCTCAGTAACCGTCGTAATACAATGGCCTTAACATGCAAATTTATTAAACAGTTGGGTAAACCAATATTTTCTCCTGATAGATTACATGTACTAAAATAGATCCAGTTACTCCAGACAGTTGTGGCAGTGCTCTAATGGGATTTGTCATGGGGTGATGCAGTTACCCCTAAGTCGTGGGGCAACTGAGAGGTAAAAATAAAATTAATAAAAAAAAATAAAAACGGTAAAAACTGCATTCAAGCCACATGATTTACTAGTTCGATTGTTGATTAAATCATTGTGTTTTTCTCAGCCATCCACTGGTGTTATCTTTCCAAAAAATTATTTTAAAATGATATTGTACTGTCACGTTGTAAAACTATGCCCCAGTTACCCCGGAGTACCTTACACATTTTGAAAAATATGGTATCATTTACTCGTCGATAGATAAATTAAATGCACATACACCCCACTGTAAATTTCTGTCATTTAATTTATTCAAAAATTTATCACATATCTAGAGTAAATGGTTATTGCTTAAATGTAAATATCGTTTAATTGTTTGGAACCGATTACGGTCCATGCAATTTTTAACAATAGCTACACCTCTATCTTTTTCATTGGACCAATACATTGGTATTTGAAGCAAGGTGCGATATCCAGAAAAATCTTTATTCCTAATAATTTTAGTAGTTCCACTCGGTCAAACTCAAAATTATGACAATTACTGTCTTTGTCGTATTTCAAAGAAAAAATTCAAAAATAGTTCTAATGGGGTTTTACCAACTATTAGTGTACTCAGTCTGATGGCCAAGTTGCACCTATTTAGGCAATTGTATATGATTGTTACCAAAGATGCGTTTACGAACCGCTCGCTTTCAAATGTCACAGCACTCATACATCATATTGGTTATTATAATATGAAGTATACACTGAGGGAAACTAAATATATTGCTAACATAAATTATAAAATAACAATAATTATAATATGCAAATATTTCAATTGCAAGTTCCATAGTGGAAATGTATAAAAAATAGTGAAACTGCAGCTGATAAAAAATAATCAAACTACTTTATTTAAAAAAATTAGGTAGTACTGTCATATGTTCTAGCATCACTCTAGTGCAGTTACAACTTTAGAAAAATTCTCACACTTTATTTAACAAGACACTGCGGGGAGGAAATGGATTAGGTTGAAGGTCTAGACATTTAAACGTTCTCAAAATGTATAAAACTTAAAAACCCAAAATCGATTTTTTGAACTAAAACAACTATTGTATTGGAAATGTTTAATGAACACATCAATTGATACAAGTAGAAATATATACATCTTAAATTTTTCCTTATAATTACCACACAAGAGCATTCGAAATACTACAAACTATAACATATCTATCACAAAGAAATACTGATGCCATCTTTTTTAAGTGACATGTATACAAATAAAAACCCTATTTCTTATCAATAAAATTAAATACAGAATTACTAAATAAATGATTTGGACACCAAAATAATGCAGGTTTAAAATATTCACATTGCTAATTCTAAACTTATGTTTATCTACTTCAAAAAATAGTTAATTATTTATTCAAAGATGAGGTATAGGGGCAAGTCTGTAACCTTATCTACATACAAATTGTTAAGAACAATTACATAAGCATTACCAAAATCTTCGTTAGACTCGAAAAATGATGCCCAAGATCAAAATGTATAATTTCCAAAATGTACAAGCATTAGTGTAGTAATCTAAAGAATACCGAAAATACTTACAATATAATAAACGTCCTTACAATAATGTATATCGTTGTTAGAATTGCAAGTATTCAAGGTCTAATAAATATGTTTAACTAGTTTTAAAAATATTATGATTTCTCCACCTTACACATAACACTACATAACACTTGTAAAAATAAAATTTGTAGTTATCGTTCATAGTTATAAACATATTTTTAGATGTAATTATTATTACATGATAAAACGTTAAAACAAAGTAAAATGTGGACATGAAGTTTTATTTGCAATGTACTTGTTATTTTGAAACAGGTACATTATGTATTCGCTTCATAAAAATTAACTCTCACAGTTTAAGTGTCATCAACGGTAGGTAACCAAAATGCCATATTAGTGCAAGCCGACGCTAACATCATATATTTAGGACTGAACTGTACACATTGCACAGGTCCTGGATGATCTGCATTTAAAACACAAACTTTAAAACCTGTATCTGCATTCCACACATGTACTCTTCCATCAGTCGAACCACTAAAAATAAATTGAGAATCTGGACTAAAAGAAGCCTCAATCGGAATGCCTTTATTGTTGAGATGTCCAGTGAATGTTTGTAGTGGAGTTCCATGAAATGCATCGACTAATCTAATTATAGATCCATTTGTACTTATTAAAATAGTTTTACCATCTCTTGAAAATTTTAATCCAGTCCAATCGCATTCCTTCTCTTGTGTAAGCTTAAATGTTACAAAAGGTCCTTTATCAAAAGAACGTAAATCATATAACTTAATGCTTTCTGAATTAACACCTGCAGCAAAAATTAATCCTTCTGGATCATACGCAGCTACTGGACGGCCTGCTAAATGCATAAGACCTTGACAATTCGGAGAACGTAAATCCCACAATCGCAATGTTTTATCTAATGATCCTGACAAAAATGTATCTTCAACTGGAGATAAACAAAGTGATACTACTTTTTTAGTGTGTCCTGGAAAGTATCGTATGTATTTATTGTCGTGTAATGATAAATACCGAATTGTATCATCAACTTTTGTAGAACTATGAATGGCTGTATTTTTTGCATGCGTAAAATGTATTAAATCAACTCCATATTTTTTGCTATTAACGGTACGTACTTGAGTTCCTTTTTCACAATCGTATATAACAATCTGATCGTCCTCGCTACAAGAAATAAGAGTTTCACCATTCGGTGAAAAATCTATCGCGTTTATTTTATCGGTATTTTCACGAAATACTTTCGCAACTCTAAAACTACGTACAACTTGATCCACGAGCTTCATCTTCATTGTACAAGTTCAATGTATATGTTTTATTTGTATAAACAAATCAAGTATAATGGACGACAAAACACACTTCATTAGTCACGTGTTTTCGTATTACCAACATAAAATTATAATCCGTTTTCCCCTAAACCTTTATTTCTTTTCTATACGCCATTCACGTTATAAAGACAAAGAAGTTATTCAGGTTTGTGTTTATAACTAAATATTTGCGAATGTAAAAAAATAGTGAGATATTTTGTGCAACACTTACATTTTCTATCACTATTTTTCATTATTTTACATCAAAATTGTTTAAAAATTAGCTCTCGTATTTATAGTTAAAAGAAGCATATTATTACTATTATTATACGTCTTCTTATGCGTAAATGGTCCCGATTCTTAATATACTACCCTAAAATAGGGTGACTTTTGACAATTTCTAACTTTAACTATGAGTGTATAAGGCGATAAGCACAGTTGATGCCTGAAATGTCTATTAAAGGTTTTATCTTAGTAGGTACCTAGAAACTATTCCCATTAATACAATGCCAAATAAACATTATATTATTTTTTAGTGTCCAAAATCCCCTGCAATTGTGTTACTTGGGACAGGCATGAATTTCTTATCTAAACTTAAAGTAAAGCATAGATATGAGTGACTTTGGACACTATTACGGTTTTTTAAAAAAATGAGTGGTGTTTACAATTTAGACTAATTTATTTAATACAAAAACGCTTACATTTAAAGAATTACGGAACCATTGTTAAAAAAAGTCTAGCCTACAAAAACAAATTACAATTCATACGGAAAGGAATTAATCTGATTTATTGTTATATCAGATTTGTCAGCTTCAATAGGAAATACATGAACGTTCATCCCAGAAATCGATTTCCTCGTGAAGGAACAAGTGGTATTCTAGGGGATAATATAACTAGTGTTACGATTATCATCGATGATAGCTCGAGTTAAAACCGATGAAAATTGCAGGAGTGCGAAGCACGAGGTCATTTACTAAAGGTTTTAACGAGTGGTATCATCGATTATTAATCATAACACGTGTTATATTTATTTGGTAAGAGAATATAATGAACGTTAATAGAAAATATTTTTTTTAAAGTCTACAATTTTAAACGATTTGTCACTTTGACAGTAAACTATTTTATTTATTAAAATCATGTGACAGTCAACATGCGGTGATAAAATTATCACCGATTTGATAGCCTATTCTGCGATTTTGTTTTTGTATTTTAACCAATAAAAGTAATCAAAAATGTACCATGTAACATGTCAATTATATTCTCAGGGGTTGTTTTTTGTATGATTTGACAAATAAAGTTGTTTCTAATGGTTTTGTTTTTTAATTAGGAATAATCAAAACCAAACAAGGACGTTCACGTTTAAGTTGTAATCAACATCTTGCACATCTTCAAGTTCGTCTTCATCCTCTGATATGATCTCACTCTCATCTGATGGCGAAGAGCTGACTTCAAGTAGACCATCGTCAACCTCCTCCTCCTTACTTTTTCGTGCTGTCAGCTGTTTCTTTTGTGTTCCTGATATTGAAGTCTGACTAACCTCAGGAGGAACTTACTCAACATTAGTTACACTTCGCCCTACTGGAACATTTATCTTTACTCTTGTCTTTCTTGGTGCAGCAATCGATGTTTCCTTTCTATGTAATTATTTCATAAAAGTCTCGAATGCAGAATCAATACCGGTGCGAGCACATTGAATATTAAGTTCTCCATCGTCTGGTTTTTGGAGGTGCCTTAAGACCTTATTGGGGTTTAGAGGAAAAATTCCTGTCGAACTGAATCCAGAAATCATGTTCTCTTCCCCTCCATCTCCCTCAATCATCTCTTCAAGACATTTCTTTAATAAACGAGGAAAATTGTCCTTTGGTATTTTTATTCTTGCAGTCTTATGTTATTTTCTACACATGAGGATATCACTTTTACTGAAAAGTGGCTTGCTAAATTATCCCCGATTAGAAGTTTTTTAGTCAGCAGGTAACGTTTTAAAATATGGTAGAGCAATGTAGAGGTACCAAACTTCAAATAATTCTGTCGTGAACCAGCCACTTTTCGACCTGTTGTATCGTGCACCTTTAGGTCCCATTGATCTCCAGCTTTCATAAAGGCGCTGTGCCTTATAGACGATGCATGAAGGTAACCATCGACCAGGAGCAGTTCCTGAAAACATCACTTAGTATGACTGTTTAGATGTATCAAGAATTCTAATTGGATATTTCATCCCTCTCCAGCAAATGACCTTCTTATTCCCCGGGTCATCTGTTAAATTCATCGTAATTTAAAATTGCTCGTTGTTCTACATCTTTTAGTCCCGTTTAACTCCTTAAAGTACTCTGAAATATACCCACATCTCAATGCTGCACGTGCACCCATTACGTTTTGAAACCATTTTTCTGATAGTATGTTATTATGTCGCTTAAAAAAAACTTTTAATCCAATCTTTACCAGGTGAGTTATTCTCAACAGGTTTCACAATAATTCCCCGTTGCTTTAAATATGATTGAACTATTATCTGAACATCAAAGGTTGTTAAAGGAAAACCCCATGTACTCAGGATAACTATATTATCTCTTACTTTAAATTCTTCTCCCGCCTTCAATACTAGATGTATGTCTACCTTTGGCATTGTTATCCATTGTAGATTTTGGGATACCATATTTTTCACTTAAATACCTTTAATGACATCCCCTTTAACCTTTCTCAGACAAGTTTATTTATTTGATCCTCAGTAAAATTGCCATGCCACCGTCCGCCGACTTTTAATACTTCCCCATCTTTACCTGGAACAACACAAATTACTGTAAAATCTTGTACTATAGATAAATAATCATAGCAGTTACTTGTAACGATCAACATTTGCATTAAAAATTGTTTTTCCAGTTCAAATCAGCTTTTTAGGTTAGGAACTAAACATGCAGGGTGATTTTGGACATGTCCAAAGTCATCTGCACAAATACCTTAATAAATTTATAAAATCATAAAATCGTTGCACGGTGAAATATTAAATTAGACTTCCTACATGTGTTATACAACTACATAAGCTAACTTTAAGTAACTTAATTAGATCTGTTCATCCATTAGTTTCTTACCTTCAATAGAAGTTTTCAAGGTCTTGGAAAAGCACGTTTTTAGCTTGTCAGTTTTAATTTTAGGTTGGAACTGAAAACAGATTGCAAATAGTGCGAAACAACTTTCAGGGATCAGTGCTACCAACTCATACTTTAAAAATAAAAATTGATTCATATTTGCAATTGCCTTAGACCACCAAAGGAAAACTATTTTTTTTGTCTGTCACCCCATTTTACGGTACCTTGCATGTTTAAAAAAAACTGTTCTTATTCTAACATGTTGTATTATCATGCGAAATTATGTTTAAAATTTGTGTACAATATCTCCGAAAGCATGTCACGTTGTGTGGAAATCGTGAGAGAAACTGAGTAATATTTGTTTGTGATATAGACTAATTTTATTATTTTGAGATTGTTAGTGGAAACGAATGTCTTTTGTACGGATGTATAAATACTGTAACCTGTTTAATTTGCGAAATTTAATTACAACAATTTTTACATCCTGTGACGTTCTGACATAATTATCGTTGGAATTTATTACGGTATAAACTGGCAGAAAACAAGATAACAGATAAACTTGGCTTTGCAAGACTAGCCATCAGCCAGGTGTGAGTCAGCTGTTAATTAATTGGAACACCGAAATATAGTTTATCAGACATAAGTCAACCTTGGGGTTGAAATCGTCATAAAACCGGAAATGGGCGCCAAGATATTTGAAATATCACAATAGGGGATGATATGCCTAATTACGATAGTTCATTGCTCACTCAAAATAACCAAATAACTTGCTTACCTATACGTAATCTCCACAGGCTGCTCCAGGAACGGTAGACCTTTCGCCAACCTGAAAGGCTTCAAAACCAATATTTGCACGCTTAAATAAAATAATAGCGTGCCTCAAAAATCAATCACTTATTTGATAATCAAACAAAATCTCTAGTCAAGTTACATTAATCCAAACACTCAATGTGTAAAATACTTTCACCTCGCCAAAAATATATAGTAATACTAATATATTAATAATAATAAAAAACGCGTTAACCGTGTATCACCTCGACGAATCGGTTGTTGCTAGGGATGTTTGCAATATCAAGCAGCGGTCGACAGTTGCCGTTTACTCCTAGCGATGCTTGGTTCGATTCTCATTTGATCGTGTACGTTACTGTCTACATTGACTCGTAACTCGTTCACTTAGATTTGTTTGCTTTAACTAAACTCCTCAATCAAAACTATTTACTGTACGTTAATTATTCACTTTATATCAATATTGTACAAGCTCGCGTTAATACTTATAATTTTTATTAAATGACAAAAAGTGTTATTTACTTAGCATCAGGCTATTTGTTTACAAGCGCACTGTGAACTAAATGGTTGTAACCTTGAAACGAACGTTGTATTTTTCCGCAAAGAAAAGCGAAGTCTTCTCCAGAGGACAGCGTGAGCACTAGGTACTTAACACTAAGCGCTATTCTGGATCTCGATACATATAACCCTAAGGACTAACTGAACGTCACAATAGATTGGCGTAGTACAGGATGAACCATTATATGATCCCTTATTGGAATTTTGGAAGATGAAAAATACCTTTTTCGAAAGTTCGGTCTACACGAGCCTCGATCAACGTCGTTTCGCGATAATTACACCACCCTAAGCTATACGCTTCTACGCCTGTACTACTACTGCTAACATAAAAACTTTACTTTCGTCCACATTGGTTTTCCAACCCCTTCCACTCTAATTTGCCCAAAAGTGTTGAAGACGCGTTCCGTCAATTTTGATAGGACTGCAGGGTTCGGTGCTATAAACGTTAGCAGTTCGCTTTTGTACGGTTATCGATTATAATTACACCCCTAACAAATTTGTTTATCGTTTGCCGTTTTATCGAGGAACTCCAAGTTTAATAAGAGATTTCCAATTTGGCCTAGCGTCGTTCAATAGAAGCGTCTCAACCTTTATCTAACCGACGTCGTTGTGCACTGTGTTTTAAGATTTTATTTTAGATGCTTTTCTCGTATATGTGTAAAATTTACAGATCTAGAATTGATGCCACGTATGTAGATTTATCTAGAATATAAACATTACTACCTCGATTTATAAGAATAATAGAAAAGTATCACGTGTTAATATTTGACAGAAGATTGTGCGACGCTTTATATAACAACTGTTAGTGATAGAATTGAGACCAGGAAAATAATGGAAATTGCGGAAGTGTCGAAAGGACCCTGGGTAACGTTATATTTTGCTGTTACAATCTATTTGTATATTATTAAAATTTTAATCAATGTTGTAGTAGAAATTCCGATGCCATTGTAGTTTTAACGTTTTGATTTTCAGAAGGCGTTTCATGTAGTAATAGAATCAGTTGTTGGGTTTGATGGAATTTTGATAAATCGGAATTTCGCGTATGCAGTAGACAATATTTTTTTATTATTTGTATACATGTAACAACTCTTTGTTCTCTCCTTAAATACAAATGTAACAACTCCTAATGTTCGGGTGTCAAATGTAATACCTCACTTCTTCGTTACATTTACTTTAATTATGACTACTAATTAATAATTCTTACTTTTCCCTTTTCTAGCTCAGTCGGAATTTTGTACTTGCAAAATTGGGATCGGGGTTCGTTATTCAGGCTCTCAACACGTTGAACAAATAGATTACAAAGGTTTATATACATATAACTTTATTTCCTATTTATTACACTTCTATATTGTATGGTTATTTAATTTTCAACTAAGATATAGATACAGGTAAACATACTGAACTGTGATCCCGGCTCTCGAGTGTCCAATATAACGGTTAACTCCCTCTTTGTTATCTTTAAGTAGACATCCTTCGTCCAGGTACTAATGGTTAGGTGGTCCTCTGGAGTTTCTGTAATTTAACATTAATAGAAGGTTTGGGGTTTTGACTTTTAGTTTACGTCCTTTAACTGTTTTAATTTATACTGGTTAAATGTCGAAATAAATAAATAATTTTACCTAAATACGTCCCTGTATAAAATACAGAAGCAGGTATCAAGATAACGCGGTATAAACACGTGCGCGATAAGACACTGAGCTCAACGCTCTGCCTTTAAAGAAATAATCAATATTTTAAAGCGGTCGGTTACAAGTGTAAAGTTTTATACCTGCTTTTCTTATGAAAATAAACTCATTCACGTTTACATTCAATTTTTGCCCTTTTTAAATAAATGAAAGCTTTTCGTTTATTTAAGTAGCTGGTGTACGGTGGCGGCGTATTATTTGTTTACTTTTACGAGATTAATTTTAGTATACCGGTTTTTATTTAAACAAAATAAAAATTAAAAGCTTTTTGTTATGTTGGCCGTTTTTAAAATATAAAACCTTCGTTTTATATTTTAAAGTAAATTCTTTCGCGTCTAACTTACGTTTTTATGGTGGTGGCGGTGGTGGTTTGTTTTACTTTACGGTGGTTATTTAATACTGACGGACACGTCTCGTGTTTACGGTTACGTTTCTATATTACTGGATTAACGGTGTTTACGAGGTGTTCAGCTTAATCTTCCGGCGAGGTTTTAATTACAGGTATCTGGCGGTCGCTGGTACGTTTGTCGAGGTGTATTGTGTGGTGGTGTTTGTGTAAATTTTTATAGGTGGATCTCCTTTGTTAGAAATCTGGGCAAACCACCCGTTAAACTAAACAATAGGATCTCGGTCGGTCAAATGGAATGTCGGGCTACTACCCTTCAAACTCCACAGTGTAGGTGTGTATAGGTGGATCTCCTTTGTTAGAAATCTGGGCAAACCACCCGTTAAACTAAACAATAGGATCTCGGTCGGTCAAATGGAATGTCGGGCTACTACCCTTCAAACTCCACAGTGTAGGTGTGTATGTGTCGTAACATAAGAGTGCGTCTGGTAACAGAAGAGTACGTCGGGCTTACAACCCTGCATATCCCGGTCACCAGGTATCTCAACTTACGTACTTTCAACGTTAGATCTCTGCAACTCTAACCTTTTGACTTCGGTGATGCTATCAGGTCGCGGAGTCGCGATCTCTACTCGGACGACGGTTACAGGCGGACGGTTTACAACAGGTAGCAGTCGGCGCGAACGCGAATATTAATATCATCAATATAATATCATATAATCTATCATATATTCTCCTCTCCAGCAGCGCGTGCTGCGTTTTTATACAGAATTCGCGAGGGTGGTTACGAGACTTTGGTGGTGAGATTCCGTAAGCCCGTATTGGTGGAAGATGCTCTGACGTATACAAACTTTTAAACGTTTTTGGGATTTACGTCTGGAGGGAGGATGCATGATTAATTATTGTGCAATTTTATGCAACGTTATGAAATCTGTTTAACTTTTACTAGAACTTCTACGAATTTTTATGATGCTTTGCACCTGTGCATTTAACGCGTCACGTTATCTTACTAAATTCTGTGAATCAGTACTGGTATTTTACTTAGCAAATAATTAATCATGATAGGAAAATTTTTATAAAGGACGGCGTCTTGCTAATAAACTTCGAGAACTAATTAAAAATAATAAAAAATCGGGATATCTGACGGCGTCCCTTTACATACACATGTACTTGTGTTGCTTACGCAAGAAGTAATCTGTATTACTTCTCCTTGACGTTCGCGGCTGCTGTTAAAGATGTGGTTCATTATTCTTTTTTAGGTGTTAGGTATTGTTTTTGGCGAAATATTTTTGTTTACGCTCCACTGCCTGGGGAACATTTTATTGATTGTACTTGCCCTTTTATACATTTTCTTTATTCTGTTCTTTTAATCGTAATATAGTTATTTGCAGTGCAATTTTGGATATTTATTTACCTTTACTAAATTAAAAGCACGTTGAGATTAGTTCGGAAAATTTTACAGTTACCGTAATTAAAGCCGTTATCGTTCAAAGATGTAAATTAAGCTTTGTTGGTTTGTTTTGATGAATATTCAGTGACGTTTAATTCAGTTAAAGTACGCTTTTAATTAATTTGATGGCGAATATTCACTTTAAATTGAATAGTTAATTACCGTATTGACCACTTATTGTTTTTTTATATGAGTAAATAATTGTCCGTGAACGTTTATACCGTAGATATATAGTGAATTTTTGAGTATGAGTTTTCGCAATTTTTGCGAATTTTAAAAGAAGCTTAAAATTTTACTTAAGTGTAAGTGAGCTTCGCATAGGTACTTTGAAGTAGAATTTCAGGTAAAGGTGACTGTTTTTTTCTTTTTGAGTGAGCATTATAGTTTCCCGTTAGACCATTATTTTAAGATCCAGTTCATGACGTTTTTTCCGCTATAGATTTATTTAAGACGTGGCGCTTTATTACTGATTTTGACTTTGTTGAGTTGTATCGAGTGCCCTTTTAGATTAGGAAAAATTGCGAACTTACCGCTGAGCTATGTCGGTACCATTCATTTTGCCTTTATGGGCTGATTCTAGTGAGTGTGATGCCTATAACAAGCATACAATATACAATAAATATAAAACTTTATTGAACTCAAATAGTAAAAAATATAGATTTAATTCAATAGAAAAAAGTGTATCCAGTGTATGATGTGTGGCCTATCTGGTTTTGACGAATGTATGCAATAACTGATACTCTTAGCAAAGAGTATATAATATTATATACTCTTTGCTCTTAGGTTACTTTAACGTCGTTGTAGTGGAAAATTCATTCAATTCATAACTAAATAGGAATTTCTTATATTTCTATGCAGTGTTGTCGTGGTTATTTCACCTATACTAAATATTATTACAAAGCAATCTTACTCTTAATTGTTACAATATTAATTAACTTTTTTTACTTAGTGACACTACGCTACAATAATTTGATTTAGTCAATAGGATATTTATTTGTAATTTTTTTTAATTACATTTCTTATTAATTATTAAATGGAAACCCATTCACAAAAATTCACTGTACATCCGTCAACACACGTTCTTAAAGGGAAATTTCCATATTTAACAAACGTAAATTTTATTTATAGTTACTACACAGCGACAAAATAATTGTTTTACAATTCTGAAAATTGGAATCACGAATAAATACAGTCGATAATATGCTGATTTAAAGTAGGTAATCGATCCTCATAAAGCATTTGAAAACATGTCTGATGTCACACCGTATGATTTACAAATTTCCATGCACATGCACCACTAGTTTATTAAAGTTTTACTAGTGTTTTGAGGTGTCAAAATGAAAACAAGAATTTTGTAATTTTTGTACAGTTCCTTTCAAAAGTTTCGCGTACACTTCAAAATCAAGTAACAACGATTTTTCAAAATTTTAGCTGTGTAGATGGGTAATTTTGAGATTAGGTTAAAGATGATATTGACAGAATTAACAAAAATTATGATCTGTCCTCAGGACCCAAATTATACTGCCTTACATAATAATTATAGATATAAACCAATGACTTCTACAAAAAATTTTGCAGAAATTAGTGATTGTTATAGAAGGTAAGGGAGATTCTTGTTGCTGCATTTTGACTTTTCAAAATTTTAAATGTCATAGTTGATTCATTACAACCCTGATTTAATACAACAATAAATGGGTGTACGCGAAACTTTTGAAAGCAAGGGTAGCTTCATTTAATTAGTTTCTGTGAGTAAATAGGAATATATAGAAGAAGAACGGACACATGGTTTTCCTAGATGTTTTTTCGTTGCTATTGCCTCTAATGTTGGTCCTAGAGAAATGTACATTTTTTCGCCGCATTAAGTTATTCCATGCTAGTCACACTTTGCATCAGCTGAGTGAAGTTTTTGTATTTCTCTGTCAAGATCTCTGGTATTTGTAACTTAACTGAGAGTAAGACCAGTGACAATTCTGGAAACTTCCGAGACACAGGGTTCTTCGCTGATGACCATATTACATTCATCTAGATTCAAAAGTTAGGTATTAACAAGTGGATATGCCCTCGCGTGTCCATAATATTGGGACTATTGACAAGACATACAGTAAAACTAAATTATGGAATACATAACAAAACCATACTTATGTATTATTTACATACACAGTTATACAGGGTGATTAATTTATAGTAAGAGGGCTTTAACGGCGGATATAAGGCCTTTTTTAAAGTAGGAAAGTTCATAAACATGTATTACAACGGTTCATTTATGAGATACACAGTGTTGAAATAATCAATTGCTTTCAAATTTTCTTCACTGGAAATAAAACCGAACAAGATCCAATTATGATATTGGGCTAAGAAACATAGTACCACGTAGTTATCTGTGATAGTACTTAAGTGCGAATAATTTGGTACTAATATGCATGGTCTAATGTTTCCAGTGGCGTGGATAGAGGGATAATTCATAGGTGCCTGTATTGAAACAAGTGCATGTGCACCAACTGGATTTTTTTAGTTTTACTTACGAAATATGAAAGGGCATTAAACTTTGGTTTGAATAAAGGTCTTCTTGTCACAAATCGGTAAGTTTCACCGTTTTCGAGATAAATAAAACGAAATTGTAAGAGACAGAATTTTATTTGTTTGTCACGATTAAGGTACATCACGAAACACAGAAAACAATTATCAACAATAAGTGTTTAGGGCAATATGTAATAAATAAGTGTAATAATAATTTAATTAAATACTCAACATGTGAGCTATTCTGTTCAATGCACCAGGAAACAGTTGATTATGTCAACACTGTATCTCACAAACGAAGCGTTCTAAGAGATGTTCAGAGGACCTTTTCTACTTTTAAAAAGGTCTTATATCCGTTGTTAAAGTGCTGTTACTATAAACTGAATCACCCTGTATATACCTACATCAGAGCTGTTTAATACGATGAAATTTGTGAGCAAAAAAGATGTTTTTCGAAAAGAAAAGAAAATCATTGGCAAAATCCTTACCTGGCACAATTTCCACAGAAAAAAAGTACCTATATAATGAAATTATAACATTTTTTGTAAAAAATATCATCGTATAAAACAGCTTTTACTGAAATTTGAATATGAATATTATGCACTTTAATTATATTAAATTCCGCAATCACCCTGATACGCCATCACCGTCCTCATCACAAAGTCCCCATCTCACAATAAAACATTAGAAAAGCCACCACTGAAATTTAAATATAATAAATTATATTCCGCCATCACCGCCAAGTCTCAGCTCCTAACCCTTCCAATAAAATTTACATGTTGTTTTTTCAAATCGATCAGAAAAACATTGGTTGAGTATAACAGATGAATCACTGGAAAATCAATATAATTTTTTGTAAGTTATGCATTTTTTGTTCGTTTCATGTACGAAGCTAATAAAAACGTTCAATAGAAATATTAAAAGGATATTATACCTGCAATGGTGGTTCCTGAAATTTGAGCCATGTTCTATTGCTTCAGGTATCTACATAATAGGTGTATATGTTTATACAAGTTGAATTTTATACAGGAATCAATGTAGGTACACGTGTACTTATGAGTGCATGCATCACATTCCGTGCATATGAGCTTCCAATTAACACATGCCGCATCAACCTCCTTTTCTTGGAGCAGGTACACTTCAAAATTGTTACTTGAAGGAATTTCCCATCCACCACCATTTGCAACAAGCAACTCTGCAGATATCCCCTGGCTATTGACATGGCGTGTGCGAAGTTCATTCAATTTGTGTGACAATTTACCTTTGAAAAGTGCTATCAGACGGTTGAATAAACGATCTCTGATACATTTTTCTATTTCGTGTAATCCTTGTCTAAACGATTTACTTTCCGTACACCAAAATAAATATACTTGATGGTCCTATGCATGCGCTCTATGTTCATATTAGTGTTCAACCCGGTGTGTAAACGGTGACAGTACGCCCAGCAATGCCGATTATTCACGTAGTTGTTTTTTAAGTACTCAGACAACTCGACTGTTTCTGAGTCATTAATGACAGTAGCAATGAAATCATCCAACATGCGCGAGAATGCGTTTTCATCCCTCTCTTATAACAGAGTTCGTAGGTATTTATCATGGAAAAGTCCATCAATCAGAAACTGCTCACGTTCCTTCAAACTAACAAACTCCTTAGTGACCACCAATATGGGTTTAGGCAATGTCGTTCAACAGGTGATCTTTCATATGTAACCCAAGTTTGGAACAATACAGTAGAGCAGTCCGGTGAAACAGTTGTAGTCGCTTTAGATATCTCAAAGGCATTTGATCAAGTTTGGCATAAGTGTTTACTTGCCAAACTCACCTCGTTTGAGTTAAATGATACGCTCATCAACTGGGTTTCTAGTTTCCTCGATAAAAGACGAATGCGTGTCGTAGTTGATGGATTTTTTTCAAAAGAAGTTAGCATTAACGCGGGCGTACCACAGGGATCCGTTATAGCGCCTACACCTTTTCTGCTGTACATAAATGGCCTTATTTCTGCAACAACTAACCCCATCCATTGCTTTGCTGACGATAGCACTCTTCACTGTAGTTCATCTCAGACTACTCATAGTGATAATCCACCTTCTATGTCAAATCAAGAAATTAAAGCTGAAATGGCAAATTCAATCAACAAAGACATTCAACGTATTTTCGAATAGGGAAGCAATAATCTAGTTAAATTTAATGCTAACAAAACTCAGTGTTGCCTTGTGTCCGCCAAAAAAGATCGATCATTTCCTATTGTAAGTATGAAAGGCTCAGTTCTTAAGTTTTCAGACTCTATTACTCTGTTGGGTATGACTGTATCTTCAAATCTCTCATGGGTTGACCATCTTCTGTCAGCTACCAAAACAGCTACTCGTAAAATAGGCTTTTTGTACAGATCTAAGCAGTACTTTACCTCTCGACAACTCCTGCTGTATAAGGCCCAAATTCGGCCTCATCTGGAATATAATTCTCACCTCTGGGTTAGTGCTCCCCAATACGCTCTCGATATCGTTGATCGTATTCAAAAGAGAGCGATTAGGCTTATAAATGACCCGTCCTTAACATCTCACATACAGTCCCTTGAGCATAGAAGAAGGATGGTTTCAGTTCTTTCTTTGTATTATCGTTATTACAACGGCTATTGTGCTGCTGAATTATATTCTTTGATACCATCTCGGACTATCTTTGCGAGAAACACTCGGTTCGCTCATTCACATCATCAGTATGCAGTACAAATCTCCACTTGTCACACCAAACGGGCGAAATCAACATTTTTCTACACGGCTTCTAAACTGTGGAATGATCTCCCTAGTTCCTGCTTTCCTCTCACTTATGATATGAGAAAATTTAAGGTAGCTGTTTATAGGCATCTATTGGCAATTCATTATCCCCCTATCCATCCTCCTAAGTGTTCATGAGTGCTTTAGCGCGATAAGCCAAATTTAGCCTGTTCGGGTCCACAATCATAAAAAAAATAAAAAATTTATAGACCATGACCTGATAAATAATCGAGGAATAAAGAGCGTATTTCTTTATATTTTCTAATGTATAACTTACTTGTTTCTCTTTGGTTTCTATTTTGGAAAGATTTTTTTGCCAGCTTCGATCCACGTGCCATGTGCAATAAAGCCTGTTACAAGCATAGTAACATATAATATAAATAATTTCATACGTATTATGTACCGTTTACTAACCTATATTGTGTAGGATCCATAATGAACTTTCAAGCATTGTAATAGGCTTCTGTCATATCGGACATGAAAGCCTTACAATGCAGTTGAAAGCTAATTCTCTCTTTCACATGAATGAAAAAAAACATTCACGGCAACTTCATCCGACCGATTGGAAATTAGAAATGCGCACGTGAATCCCTCTCGTACATCATCAATTACCAGCAAAGTGTACATTTCAAAGTCGTATTGATTTAATCTATGTGTGCCGTCCACACAAATACAATCTGAAGAGTACTTCCTAAAAACCTCTTCCTGGCACGGGTTCATAATAATTAATACGAAATCATCTTTTGGTAATTCTGGATGGCTTTTAGATCCAGTATCTTGAAAAAAAAATTGTATTAAAATGTACCTAAATTTAATAAAATGTACCTCGAGGTTTATAAAGTAGAATACAACCAGAACCCTCTCTTTGTTTCACCCAAGCATCAACACTGACAGCGTCATTTCCATGATAAACTACAGTAGACTGTAAGTGGAAATTCCTCTCGATATTGGATAAGTCCTTTCTATTGAGTAAGTGGATTCGTTCCATTTGCGACCCCACCACTGAATCACGAATGTCATCCAATATTTGTGAAAATGGAATTTTTAATGCCATTTTGTTTGCCAGTGACTTGATTTCTTGAAGGGTAAGGAATAAATGCCCGAAATCATCAACATCATGACCCTTGATCCATGAAAGACACTTTACACAGATTGTGTTTGTCGATGACCAGTTTTACCAGAGCAGGACAGAAACCACCAATTTTGTTTGAAACCTGGATTTTCAAGTGTCGATCGCTTCCCACGAGGAGCATATTTCCCAGAATGGTGGCAACAATATTTGGTTACCCTGGTCCCATCTGTAGTGTACTGAGAACCTCGCTGTACCACGTATTTAGACTTTGTGTCATGTTCCATATTAGCTTTCCATCCTGAGACTTCTTCAAAGGATGTAAATTCACTTGTTTGGGTCACACATTTTATATCATGCTCCAACTCAAAATGAGGTATCAGATTTTCTTTTGGGGCTACCAACTTACAAATAGGACATTCTGCATCAGTGCGTTTTGAAGCAGAGGTTACATTATGCGTTTTGTTATGATCTTTCAAGAGAGAGAAATTTTTATGGCATTGTGTACACTGGTAAATTGTACGTCTTCTTTGGAATTAAGAGATCTAATTGTTCTGAAAATTAAAAAGAATACCCAGTTACATCCAGAATAATAGTCGTGCCCGTTAGATAACATTGTACTAACACCACGTCTAACACAGACCGCTATATATTACATACGAGTATAATTCTCTGATGACCGATTTCACCAATGAGTTCCTAGCGTTAGGCAATAACTAGCAGCTAAGTATTGGCTAAGGTATAGGAACTGCCTATGTATAAAAAAATGGGCTTCATGCGTGCGCAACGTTAAGCACTTCCTAAGGATAGGAACTGGTTGGTGAAATCCACCATTAAAGAATCAAAACATAAATACAAATGTGCTGTAACATTAAAAATAAGGCCAACTTATAACCTTAATAGCGTCCGAATACTAACAATAATACTGTGATGATGTAATAAACCAAACGCAAATGTAATAATCTATTAGCAATTGATCAAATACATTTAATTAGAAAATATTATCAAATAACAATCGCCACTGCCGTTGGCTCAATCGGTAGATTAAGAAAAGAGCGGGTTCTAATATAGTGATTTGTTAACATACCTGAAATGCTGCACGCTTGCCATCTGCTTAATTATTTTCACTGCACTTAATTAATAAAAAATGCAATATAAAAAGATATGAAAATATGATAAAATCTCGAGCGCCATGTTGTCTTTTGTTATAGGAACAACAAAACCTAATTAATGAATAATAATAAACAATTTATCAAAATGAAAATAAAATAACAAGATATACTTAAGATTATTCAATATCTAATTGAAAAGTTTAAAAAATCAGAAGTCTTAATACTATTTTTAAAGTATAAAGAAAATCATTACCTTTGAACGGTTCGGTACATAAACTGTATTAATGCTGGTAACACATGAAACAGAATGGTGAGGTCATTGTCTTGCTAATTTATCCTTAATATATTTTATCCATAAATTTATTGCATTTCTTTGAAGTTTAAGTATGTAGAACTTGCGTTGTAAACTGTAATCCAAGTAAAAATCTCCATTAAAATTAGAAAAATAATAGAATAGTAAATTAGGGAAATATAAGTGCCATTAAAAATAAGTATTATAAAAATGCCATATCAAAGTAAGTAATAATAGTGCCATATAAACGTATGCATTATAAAAGTGTATGCCAAAAGTTGCCAAAAAGTTGCAAAAAGTTGCCAAAAAGTTTGCAAAAAGTGCCATCTAAAAAAAGCAAATGCTTTAGTTTTAAATATAATGAATTATAAAATAACTTACCATCAAAATCTGATGGCACTAAATATAAAAAATTAGGTAAAAACCATGCTTTTTGCTGTAACATTCAGCAGCAAGTGAAAAATATAGCGGCTTTCAGAATAGCTCCTCTAAATGTTTCCCCCTAAAGTTGTCACGCGTTGCGCGGATACAATGATCAGAATCCAATTTTTTTTTTAAGAAAGGGAACTATAACACTTTATGAAATATTACACCTAAAAAGATATGTTCTAGGAAATGCAAATTAAATTGCCTTTCTCAATTATACATTTTAATAATTAAAACTTTTCTAATATTACGCCAAATAAATGAACGATTAATGTATTTTTTAATACAACCAAAAAAAAGGTTGTTACAGTGCATATCTTTTTTTATTTGGAACACAGCAATAATGAACTAAATACCTGTAAACGTCATATATCGAAAACAATACAAATAAAAAAATATTGACTCGAAACTATAAACACTCTCTGATCATAGTTTCTTGGCACATTCTAGGCAAATCGGGGTGTAACAGTGTAAAAAATAAGTTGTTCTCCTTTTTCTGAGGGAACAAAAGGAATAGTTTTCTCTTTTTCCAAACTTTTCCACGGATAAGTCTCAGCTCGATTAGCAGTAGTAGTACATAGTAGCATTATCTTTTTCTTTGCCAAGTATCTTGCAAATATTAAGTCGCAGCGCTCTCTAAATCCCAATAGCTGCTCGTCAATCGTTACATAACTACCAGGTTTATAGGATTGTTTGCAATTTGAAATAAACTCATTCCAGATATCCCGAATAGGCGCGAACCGGTTTACTTGCTTTCTCTCGGCACGCGTAGCTTTATCGTCAAACCGCAGATTGTCTAATAAAAATTCAAATCTCTAACAGCTCATTGTTAGCTCTGTAAATTGAACCAGACTTCTTATAATCAAACATCTCTCTGGTGCTCAAATGGTTGTCCTTTTGAACAGCTGCAAATATTAGCAGTTCATCCTGATTAGTATGGCAGACTGTGGACTTGGTAACTTTGTAATTTTGAGATTTAACTGTAATATCTGTGTTGGTGTGAATCACATTTTTTTCAAAGATAGATGAACCAAGCAAACAATGAAAAACATCTAATGGTGCCTGAGCTTCAAGTGTGGCTCCGGAAGGCCCTTGTCTTACATATACTATATTCCGTTTGGCTATCGTTTTACACCCAGAAGAAGCAGCAGTAGTACACCAGCGGTGTCCGTTTTTACCCTTGAGAGATCGTGGCAAGTTTTTTTTCAGATTTTTATTTATTAGATCCCGTCCGACACCGCTTTGTTTATTTTCTAAGTCATGATCGTTTTCTTTGTCACTTTGTTCGTTTTCTAACATTTCCAAAGATTCTACCTCTTTTTTATCATTCTCTAATGCTTCCAAATCTTGAGCTTCCACTGGTGCTTCTATCTCACCCTGATCATTATCTGATGCTTCCAAATCTTCAGTTTCCTCTGGTGTTTCGTCCACAGCATTTGCTTTTAGTGTTTTTAATCCTTGAATCAAAGTTAATCGTACTCTTTTTTGTAACTTGTTCGTAGTTGACGAAAATTTTGATCAGAATCGCTGCTTTCTTGATCGGACACATTGGGTTTAGATTCTGATTCAGATGGGCTAAAGTCATTCTCTAAGTTATCTTCATCTTCTGAACCATCATCTTGGCCTGCATCTTCGTCATCGGAGGATCTGCTAGGCCTGCAGCTTCTAACTCTTTCTGGGTCAACGGCCTTATATCTTCCCAACGTGGTCGTTTAGCCATTCTATCATAAATACAGCTATCCTAAGGGACAATACGTTAGGAATATTCACAATTCTTGTAATGTAAATACTAACCTTACGGTGAATTTACTGAATTATGTTGAAATCAAATAAAGCACCAACGTGTTTGATACTACAGGCTCCGAAAACTGCTTGTCGGACTGCCTAATGAAGTTTATTTACGAAACTGAGTGCAAACCGTGCTCATATTAATAATAACGTAAACACTAACCATTCGTAAAAATTACGAAACGACGCCGATATCACAAGTACGCACACACCTATTTGCCGGCACAAACTGAGGAAACTAGTTTTCGAACGGTTTAATTAAGCTAGACGAGCACGCAAGGTCGTGCGAATAATATACAGTTGCCAAATCATAATTTACCAGATCGCGTTCGTAAATTTTACGAATGGTTAGTATTCTAGGGTTAAATACATAAATATAAAGTTTACCTTGAGTAGGATTTGAACCGACATGCACTTTGCTGGAGTACCGCTCCAGCATGTTGTAGGTTCAAATCCTACTCGAGGTAAACTTTATAAATTACATATTTACTTTTGAACTTATTCGTTCATAACAAAACTTATAATTTAAATATGGATGGATTCACTACAAAGAAAATTCACATTTTATTTACCGGAGACTGTTAGACGTCAAAAGAAAAAGGTCAATTTTGATTATGAAGATAGAACCATTAAGTCACTGCAAGAATGATTTCCACTACCTAATGAGTATTCTAATTACTTTGGGTTTTTATAGAGCATACCGGAATTAAAAAAAAATTCTGAATCAGATTTGGGGAACCACTGCCTAGACCTAGTAATATTAACTGAAAAGAATGAGAAATATATCAATGGAATAAAACTATTCGAAGAAATACCCTTTTTATTTGTAGTTTAGAAAAAAACAGTGAGCCCTTTGAAGTTTTACGTTATTTGTTAAAAAGTTACTTTTCTAATACACTAATATATGGTAATAACCTAAACTTAGCTTGATCAAGAACCACCTTAGGACTACAATGCTTCAAAACAGTTGACTTGACCTGACATTGAGTCAGAAATACTGGATGAATTAAATATTAATAGTATTGTCCGAAAGTTTTTTAAAATTAAAGCTCAGCATGTAAAACTTTTATAAATCGTGTTCCTTATTACAATAAATAATTAATGTCCTTCTTTAGGTTAATGTTTATTTAATTGTTAGTTAACCATTAATCTCTAGAAATTGTTTATTATATTATATATTTTTTATTAACCTTCTATAAGCTTGGTACGGGCGGCACAATATTTTAAAAAAATAGGCGGCCTCAGCTCACGACTTGAGCCACTTATTTGAATGCTGATATTTAATGAGTTTACGACTGTTTGATTGTCTTATCAACTTATCTTTAAATTTGTAATATTTTAGGTTTGATAGCTATCGAAGTTATATCGGTTACTATGATTAGTACTTGCTTGGCAGCTTTTATATGTAGTAACATCTGCATAAGTTTCCTTTATAGAATATATTTTGACCTGTGGTAAATTTTTCTTCTTCTAAAGTACTTAAAATATTTGCTTTTTGAATGAATTTAACTAAGTTTTGCCATAAATAGTAAATTTCTTACTATTTTCTTTGATTTGTCAGATTTTCAACATTACTGGTTCTGGTTCAATTTGAAAATTTAATATATTCATATAAAAATTATAAACAATTCTGAAGAATAGTTGAAAACTTTGTGACAAATTATTTATGGAACATCAATATTAACTTTCACTAAACTTGTGAAGGTATTTACTAATAAATTTTTCACCAATAAATTAACAAACAAAATACACCAACGTACCACGCAAAAATAAAAAACACCGAACGCGTTTCAATAGGTAGCTATCATCTTCAGCGGTCGACCGCTGATGATAGCTATTGAAACGCGTTCGGTATTTTTTATTTTTGTATGGTATGTGGGTGTATTTTGTTTGTTACAGGTCCTGCCACAGTTCCAAATTTTTCAACCAATAAATTAATATCTATGTGAGGACATGTTTACTTTTGTTAAAATATTTTAATACTTGTGGGAAAAAGTATGTGTACTTACTAGAAAAGTAGTATATTAATAGTAAGTCCTACATATACGTTTTGATCTATAAAAAAGGGGACCATCATTAGGGAGCAATTGAACAAATATAAACATACATTCACATATAGGTAGGTTTATAAACATACTAAAAGTTTCAATTTTGTAACCTACTAATAATATAATTTGAGTAAAAATTCTTTGGTTCCGAGTTTATTCATCACTTACTACTTTACTCAATTAGTGATATCGATTTAACAGTGTATAGAAGATTTATTACATTCAATCGATCATGTAAGGTTATTATAGATCATAATAACGAAACCCAAATTAGAGTTTTAGTTTTATATACCTATTCGCAGAACAATATATGGGCATTTTGGTTGAGTTAAGTTTAATTATTAACTTAAAATAAAGTTTAAAATCACTTAAAAAGCAAAAACAATTAAATGACACCACTAAACTTCATAAGTGTACATGTGTAAGACAAGCGAAGAAATACAGACAGTACTGTGGGTCTCTTTCTAACACGTTGACTTCAAAACGTTCATAAACAAACGTAGAGGATGCATTCCATTGTGTATCTAGTTCAATGTTTTAAAGTGAAACTAATGCAGCATTGCAACATAGTTTTTTAGCCTATTTGGTCTTTGTTTGCACGAAAATTGTTGAATCTCGAGTAACATATTTAAAAAAAGGTAAATTTTAGGCTTCAGACCATGCACGTACCTACCTACATAAAATTGAAATTGTACATTCTTTACATTGGTCATAAATGACAACATCGTGTCTTATCTAATACAATGAGATGTTTTGTTAACCAAATCTACGTAAAAACTAATAAGAATCTTTCTATTATTTTTTCACTCTTCCAAAATAAAACAGGGAAGAAATATGCAGGAGATCTAGAGTGTAATTTCACAAGTAATCCAATGTGAAGACTTGCTGTCATGATAAAATTTACCTACAGCATTTTTCTTTCTTTCCTTGGCTATTAAACATTATGTAAAGGTATGTTTATACGCAAACATAATTATTCGGTCACAAAATCACTGGGTAACCAGAACCTCAATATGTATCGATTTAAGTTAACCTATCCAGGAAATCCACAACACTTTTTTATAAGTAATCCAATGTGAAGATTTACATTCGTGATGAAATTTGCTGCGTCGTCCTTTTCTGGTCTGTTACATAAACATGAAAGTAAATAACCAGAAATGTACCCTTTAAGCCGTTACTAACTGGAATTGCTGCTTTTGTATTCACGGACAAGACCTAAAGAAAAATTTTGGTGCCAAATAGTGGAGTCATTCCAACTGCCGTGCATCACCAGAAAAATCTGAATCCATATCACTATCTGAATCTGAATCGGATTCTCCTAGTACTATAATAACAAGGGGGATATTTTCCCATATGTTTTTCCCAACCACTTGAAATAATCTTTTCCGTGTGCGAACCAAAATTTTGTCACATTGTAGGAGAATATTTGGATAAAGCCTCAAGCCATAATTTCAGAACCCTACCTTTCCGTGGAAGTTCAGAACTTATTTGCTTATTGTAATAATTTTTACAAAAACTTCATGCCATTTTAAATAGGGTTATATTGACAACGCTACGGAGGCAATCGTAAAACTTCATACCTATGCTTAATCAAAATATTATCAGCTACATAATTTTTCCCTTTGGATTTTGATCCACAGTTGCTTTTTTGTAATTTCGACCCAGTACATAACCAACCACTCCTGCAGCTGATCTTTCTTACTAGAAAATTACAACTTGTCCAAAGTAAAATATTCATTTCTCGAATTAAATTGCCAAATTAGTCGTTGTAGATCTTTTCGAAAGGTGAAATCCCAAAACTTAGATTTTCCGAGTTTCTCACAATATGTCGACTCTAATATTTTAGGTGTTGCCATTATGATGTCTTGGATAGTTTGCTGTGAAACCTACAACTTAATGTGCGCAAGAAAAAGTGATTCAAGTTATTACGTACTTGAAATATATCGACACCATTTACGATAAGTTCCCCATTATTTTTCCCTGTTGCACTATTTGTAAGATGCTTATAGCATCTTAAAATATGTAGCTTTGTACTCTTTGCGATGACTCAGCATTTTTCATCATTATTATTAATTCAATGAGACTTGATGGTTATATCATTACTTAAGTAGGCAACAACGCCATGATTACTTTTGACAGGATGGCAGGAAATTGACTTTGTCATTTTGACAAATGGGAATACCACTACAGAAAAAAATATCAAGGCCTACTCTAATAGAAAATAAGATTGAATACAGTATACACCTACGCACTATAATAAAATGAAACAGATATGCTATAATGTATAAATCTTCATTTGACTATTGCATAAGTATGTCAACCAACCCCATCAACCAATGAAATAACAAAGATTTCAAATTTTGAACCAATCACATTTCATTTAACTAATAAGTGTTACATAATAATAAATACATAGAATAAATACAAAAAATGAATTATTTATTAAAATTAAAGATAGTTATTATAATATACTCTAGAGACAAGACACAATTTTGATTATTAAACTTATGCAATAGTCAAGTAAAATATATTTCATGCATAATTCTTTTGCTTCGATAATACTGGCTAAAGGTGCATTTGAGCTTGTTGCTTCATAGAATTTTCGTCGCAACAAGCTCTCATGCATCCCACTAGCCAGTATTATCGGCAAGTCACTATTAACTTAAAATATAACTGTTGATAATTTTTATACAAAACAAATCATAATATAAATGACATGTGAGTGCAGTTTGTAATTGGTTGGGTATTGTAATTGAGAGATAGATCAAGAACAACAAGCACTTTGGAGAATGGAATACATTTCAATTATTGAACTCAGAATCGTCCATCACTACTGATTAAATATTTCTCCATCTGGTTATATAATACATAAAATGTACCTTTCTTCACTGATTTTAGGAAAGATACTATTTTCTAAAGCGTCTTAGAAAAAAATTATTAGTTAATAAATAGATAATTAATGAAATATACACAATTTAAACTAATAATGAATGGAATTATTTAGTCTTTTCCGATTCATTCAATTGTCGTTATCTATAGGGATACACATATTCAGTTTTAATTAAATCATAGACAAATTCAAATTTATAATTGTTAGTTGTTGGTTCTTTGTTAATTCAAAGTATGGTTGTATGTAACATCTACTATGTCATCCTTAATTGTAAGTTAAACTTACAAATGCATTGTTACTTGCTCTGTAAAGATACATAAAACATACAATTCTATTGTATAATATAAATGAAGCACCAAAATACAAAACAATATTATACAGAGTTATTATTAACAACCTCTATATTATATAATTCTTTATCATGTTTAGTAATGGCTGAAGGTGCTCCGCTTATAGGATCACGTCCTTCAAAGGTTTTAGGAAAAGCAATTACATCACGAATGCTTTGTGTATTTAAAATAGTAGCCAGTAATCGGTCCAGTCCAATTGCAATTCCCCCATGGGGAGGACAGCCTGATGCTAACATATCAAGTATATGCTGCATTAAACTCTTGTTAATATGTAATAGATCAAATATGTGTTCTTGTTGATCAGGATTATGAATTCTAATAGAGCCACCAGCAATTTCATTTCCATTCAACACCAAATCATACGATAATGATCTAACCTGTTAATTTAATTACAAAAAGTTTTGAGTAAATAAAAACATACCTTTAGAGGTTCTGATTTAAGTAGATAAACATCTTCTGGATGAGGTGCAGTAAATGGATGATGTAGAGATTTTAAGCTATTTGGTTCCTCTCCTTTTTCAAATAGTGGAATATCTGTTACCCATAAAGGATGGTCACCTTCACTTATTACTTTATGTCCTACTGATTCCAAATATTTAACATACTCTAACCGAACAACTCCTAATAATGGTAACTAATCCAAAAATTAGTTTACTTATTGTTAGAATTTTATAACACATACCACTTGTTCCTTGTTACCATAAGATAAGAAAAAAACAGAATTATTTGGGATTTTAATCAGCTCTTGCATGTTGCTACAAACTTGTTCTCCAAAAATATTGTGCATTTTAGCCATCCATTCATTAACTTTTGTTATTTTGCTTTGTATAAATTTGGTTTGTGGATAACTCTGTGCAATATTTAACAGTTTTTCTCTAATTGAGTATGATAGGTGTACCAAAGGTTGTTCAAACAGTAAGTAGTACGCGCCAAAATTTTCAGTCATCACTAATTTATCACTTTTCTTTAAAACTTCTGTACAATTTTTTAACTTAAATAGATCTTTTGTAAGAAAAAACGAACAGCAAAAAATATCTATGCTACACATACTGTAAAGTCAAATCGCAAATCAGGTTTATCTGTTCCATATTTTTCCATTACTTGTTTGTATGTTATCTTTGGAAAACTTAGAGGTAAAGGGTTTAAAAAATTAGGCCACGAATGATGCAATAATTCCTCCACAAGGTTCATCACACCAAAGGAGTCAGTAAATGACATTTCTATGTCTAGTTGAGTAAATTCGGGTTGTCGATCAGATCGTGATCCTTCATCACGATAACAACGTGCTATTTGAAAATACCTAAAATTCACTGCTTATACAAGTAATATACCATGTGTACCTGTCTATAGCTCCTGCCATTAGCATCTGTTTGAATTGTTGCGGGCTTTGGACTAACGAGTAAAACTCCCCTGGAAACCTAGTGGGAACAACAAACTCTTGAGCCCCCTATAAACAAAAAATAGATTTACAAAGAAGTAAAAATGCACACTTACACCAGGAGTTGCTTTGAAAAGAGTCGGAGTTTCTACATCCACAAAACATTCCTTAATTAGATAAGTGCGCATTGCCATGATTAAATTGGATCGCACTTTCATGTTTCTTTGCATTTCTTCAAAGCGTAAATCTATGTAACGATACTTCATACGAAGAGCTTCTTTGGCTTTTTGAAAATCTCGTACATTAAAAGGAAGTTTGTCATAGGCTCTGTTAAGAATGTGAAATGATTCAATAAGTACTTCCACTTCACCAGTAGTTTGGTTTCTATTTATCATATCTTTAGGTCGTGATAGTACTGTTCCTGTTGCTTTTATAATAGATTCATAAGGTAATAACTTCACTAATGCTTGTGTTTCTAAATCCTGTTGAAAATTAATATTAGTCAGTAATTTAAAAGTATGGTTCCTTGTTTGTAAATTTTAAGTACAATTATCATGGAGGTTAATATGACACACCAAGCATCCATCTTTGCTTTACTCTATTTTCAGCTAACAAGTGAAAATCAGTGAGATGGTAAATTTCAAGTAATACTTGATTTAATAAATACATTTTATAAACCACTGCCAAATTATCTGCCATAATGCTTTCTCATATATGTAAATAAATAACTTCAAAGCCCACAATACCTGAATATGAGTCATATCGGTTATTGAACACGATAATTCCCCATTTTTGATCCGCCATTTTGAATTTTGTTATTTTGACAGATGATTTATTCTTAGCGATCTCAAAACCCCCAATACCCGATTTTCAAAAAATGTTTGCACCCTAAAAACAGTGCGCCACTGGCAGTTTTTAAAATTGTTTTTAATTAGATAATGTTTTACAAATTAACAAAGTTGCAAAATTGATCATTAGCCCACAATACCTGAATTGTAGTCATATCGGAATTTAAACACGACAATCCCCCATTTTTGATCCGCCATTTTGAATTTATTAATATTGGCAAATGATTTATAAAAATCGGGTGATAAGTTAAAAAATACACGATTTTGTACCCTAAAAACGGCGCGCTACTGATTATAAATTTTTTTATTTTGAAATTATATAAAAACTATTAGTTTGTTTTTTTAATTATGTAACTTTTTAAAATTTGAAGCAATGCATTTTTAAAATTTTCTAATCCCCTAAAAATGCCCCACCACTGGTTGGATTTTGTTCACTAACGAACTTGACCTAGATTTTATTGCAAAGAATTTTTGTCCTAATTTCATATCGATAGCTTTAATGGTTAAAAGATATCCCGCACACACACAAACAGACACATAGAATATCGCGCACACTCACACAGATATACAATCAGACAGGAGATTTTCTTGTCTAAAGATGTGCTTTTGTATTGTTTAGGCCACAAAACGTCGAAAAATGTTTGAAAATTTAAACCAATTACATAGCTTTCTCTTTATACTACGTGTATGAGAAAGCAATAGTAATTGATTTCTGCTTAGTATGTACACTGTGTCCCATTTTGGTTAAAATTGTAAGGTATCTCGTTTGCGAGCACAGATACAAAGACGCGGTTTCGCGATCCTGTTCTACTTTTTTTAAAACGAAAGATGCCACAAACAGAATTGTCATAGTCCCATTAGTATTTGAGATACAGGGCGAAATTCAAAATTTGCACATTTTAAGCACTGCTTTGCCTTGTAATTTATTTAAACGGTGAAAAGTGGGTTTTATACAGAAAATTTTCCGTAGAATTTAGTGGCGGGCATGGTTTTCCCCACAAAGTCAGTTTCTCAGTTTTTTTGTAATGGAACACCCTGTATATTTTTATTACATCATAGAGCTTACCCTCAGCTTTCAAAAAATATATTGTATGGCACTTCTTTTGCATTATTAACCTCAAAAATGAATGTTACGTTAATTTAACATTTTGAGAATACAGTTGGTCATGAAAAAACAAGGTTAAGGGTTAGGAAGTTTTATACCAAAAGCACAAAATTAAAAACTAAACATAATACCAAAAAAAAATTACTAAAAGAGATGTTCGAACTGATAACCATTCTGTCTTATACATGCTTCACACACTCTTCCAATTTGTTCTATAGAATTAAGCACAATAATAGGGTCATCTTGTAAATGTCTTCCCTAACTGCATTTGTCAAACGTTCAATGTTATCATATTGGTTTGGAATATTTTATTTTGCAAGTAACCCTATAAAAAGAAATCTAAGACTGACAAATCAGGAGACCTAGGAGGCCATCTTATCGGCCCCTTGGTGCCAATCCATCTATTATTAAAATTATTATTTTATTATCAAAATTGTTTTCCAAAACCGGGCGTATAATTTGCGAATTGCGAGATGGGGCTCCAACCTGCTGGAAATGAATTTGGTTCAAGCGAGCTAAAGGAATGTCATCTAATAATTCAGGCACAACCATTTCTAAAATGTCCAAGTAAATAATTAAAAAAATATACAGGGTGTTCCATTAAAAAAAACGTTGGTTTATTGCGGAGAAAGAGATGCTCCATGTTGTTCAATTCTGTTTTGTAAACTTCTTGCTTGAGATTTCCCCAAAGAAAAAAATCCAGTGGCGTTAAATCTGGTGATCTTGGTGTATATTTTAAAGGGCCTCTAGTTCCTATCCATCTGTCCTCAAATTCAGTGTCTAAATATTTTTTACAATTGCAGGATTATGCACCATCTAATTGAAGCGGCATATTCCTTCTAATTTGAAGTGGCACATTTTCTAGCAGCTCCGGAAGCTGATTTTGCAAAAAAATCCAAATACCTTTGCTCTGTTAGGCTGCCATCATAAAAATATGGGCCAACTAAATCACGACCTAACTAAACATTTATGCCTTTGACGGGATTTAATTTTGTGAGGGTTTTCGTCAGACCAATAGTGCGTATTACTCCTATTAGGTTGCCCGTGACTTATGAAATGACTGTCATCGGTCCATAAAATGTGTTTATATAAATTGCTACAAAAAACTGACAAATGAAATTCTCTCGACCATCAAAATCCCTTATAGTTAATTTTTGTAGGTAAGATAATTTGTAAGCGTAATATTTATTGCTCTTTAAAACTCGCTGAATTGTGCTATATTTTAAATTTAGATTCCTTGATGCTTCTCTTATTGATGCATCTGGATCTGTTTCAAAATAATTTAAAATTCCAGCAATATTTTGATCTGTAGTAATAGTTTTTCTTTTGGATTTCTTACCTGCAAATGATGATTAAACAGCATAAAATGAAAAATATAAATTATTTTATATAAAATACATGAAAATGCTACAGGATTTTTTCTTAAATTAGTTTCTAGCCTTGAAAATATTTTGCACTCTGGAAGAATGCGTTCTGGGTATCTTTCGGAATATAATCTTCTTGCCGCCAAAGAATTTTTCCCTGCCTCTCCGTATACCAACAACATATCAACTTTTTCATTATGTGCAAACATTTTTAAGTCAAGTATTTAAAGATTTTATTACCGAAGTAACAACAAGTAAACTGACGAACTGACAGTTCAAAGAGAAAAACAAAACAATGCCTATAAAACAATAACGAGTAAGTATCATAAAACATGGCGGTTTAATTAATTTTGATTTTTGTTTTAACCTCGCCGCGGTTTTAAGTTAGGTGGTTTGTTCGATTTTGTGTGTTTTTATGCGTGAAAATTAATAAATTTATGATCCAGATTGAATATTATTTATTGCAGATTGTTTTCCAATAGTCACTTTATTTAAAAGAGTCAACAACAAAAAACGCTTATTTTATAAAGAAAAAAATATTTATACAAACTAGCTTATAACTTTCTAACGGTCAAGAATAGAAAATAATATGTATAAGAAAAAATTCTTAGAATTGATCGACCTTTGAAAATATCTAATAAAAAAGGGTGTGGTTCTGGGAAAAAAAATTTCGAAGCGTCGCAACGTCCAGCGTCGGTTTCATATTTTAGTAAATTTCTGCCTTAACTTGGAGAGGACTGGTGCCGAAATAACATGCTTTTTACAGAACGAATTTTCCTCCAACCGTTTTCGAGAAAATCGCATTTCCCATGATAACTGAATCGCCCTGTACAAAAAATGTAATATTATGATTTATTACAGAGATTATGAGATGCTAGCAGAAATAAAAGGGGTAACCCACAGATGTAAAATACTTGTGCGTGGGTGAGGCATGTTAAACAGTAATAGTCGAGTTTGCTTCTTTTACGCAATTACTTAACACTACAGGGCCCTGCACTACTGCGTGCACGGAAGATAGCGCCGTTAATATGATAGAGCAAAATGTCTCGGGCAAAAGTTACTTCTGAAAAGCTTCACGACCTAAAAACGTACATACAAAGTGTCCTTAAATAGGTTACACACGGTCTTCCTCTGCTATCTTAAATATAACTACCTATACATTGCTTTATGTTATGATGTTACATAAAATGTAAGTTCAACTTTGTGTAAAAAAATTTTTCTATTGGTAAGAGTTTTTTGAAACTTTCACATTTTCAATCCAAATGAAAAAGCATTTTTTCTCTTGTCACACCCTGTATTTATGGTCTTCATCAGATGCAGTCTTAAAAGTAGGTACAATCAATTTGCTATGGCATTCCCCGAATCCATATCACATGGTATTCGCGTTATTTCGAAATACTTTTATTTGGACATGAAAGTAGCATCTGACGTAAATGTACAGCATATTTCTTAATATATCATTTCTTAAAGTCACTCGATTCAAGATTGACTGGCAAACATTTTGGCATGTATTAACCTGTTGCCGTCTCTTATCGTTTTTCAAAAAATAACCACAAACTCTTATATCAGTACAGCAACAGCGTTTGGTTGAGTATTCTGTGCTTTTACAAACCTACCATTGTTCATTATCTGTCAACGTTTGACATTTTTGTGAAGTAAAATACTTTATAGCTGTTTGAGTCCACATTAGAATTTTTCCAAAAATGAAATGGTTGATATGGTTTTTGTTCTGGGTCAGTCACATGCAAATTGTTTTTTGGCAAGTAGGATTTATGCACAAACTTACCCTGACAGACGGCACCCAAAAGTAGCCTGTTTCATAAAATTGCTGAACAGATTTATAGAAACTGGTAGCGTCAAGCACGTAAAACGGGAGGAACAGTTGTAACTGAAGGCAATCAATTGTCGGTGCTGCTGTCTGTAACTGAAACTTCCCAAGTCAGTCAAAAGGACGTTGCAGAAACTATTGATATCAGTGAAAGATCAGTACAACGGATTTTGAAGCGCAACAAAGTACATGCTTACCATATTCAGCTCAATCAGTAACTTACTCAGCCAGATTTCGAAAAACGCGTCGCGTTTTGTACTTGGACGAGGGAAAAAATTGAGGAAAACCCAGGTTTCTTTAATGATGTTCTGTTTTCGGACGAGGTAACCTCCACAAAAATAAAAAAGTCACCCGTCATAATTTCCATTATTATTCAACTACGAATTAGAGAAACTAGTTACCAACATCGCTGGTCTTAGAATGTTTGGGGTGGTATAATGGGAGGTCATGTTATCGGACATTTTTTTGAACATCATTTGAATGGCGGTATTTATCTAGACTTCCTTCAAAACTGTTTGCCGCAATTAATAGCACACGTGTCTGAGGATCAATGGAGAAAAATGCAGTGTCAGCAACATGGAACTCCTGCCGATTATTCACATCACATTCGACAATATTTGAACCATTTGTTCCCAGTAAAATAGATCTGAAGATCTGGACCTGTTAGATAACCACCTAGATCTTCTGATCTTATGGCTTTAGATTTTTTTCTTATGGAAACATATTAAGGCCATAGTGTATCAGAATACTCCCACAACGCAATTGGACATGCGGCAAAAAATAACTGCGGCATTTCAGACAGTTACACCTGGAATGTTAAGGAGTTTTGGTAGATCAACAGTTGTTGAATTAGCATTTATTTTTTTAATGAATTATGAATTTATTTTTGTAGTTTTTAAGTGTGTTCCAACTGTCATAAGTAATACCAAATTCTGTACTGTAAGAGATAGAAAGAGGTCAATACATACCAAAATGTTTGCCCTTCAAGCTTGAATCTAGTGACGTTAAAAAAATGATATAATAAGAAATATACTGTGCATTTCCGTCAGACGATATTATTTTCATACCAAAGAAAAGTTTTTCGAAGTAATGCCAAAAATATGTGAGATAGGTATAGGGAATGCTATAGCAGATTCATAGTACAAGTAAGACTACATATGATGAAGACAAAAAAATACAAGGTGGTCTATTTGAGAAAAAAGTTTTCAAAACTTTACGATATTCAAGTTTGAAGTGACTTGGATCAAACTGTGCAAAGTTGCTCACACATTTCTACTAAATATTGTAGTGAAAATCTTCCCAACAACAAATCTAAAACCCATGGCAGTACTTCTAACAGGACAAAACAAAGAGTTTTTATCTGATGCATCAAAAATGTCAAAATTTGAAAAAAAAGTCCATATTCAAAGAAAGGTTACCAATAGGAAAATGTTAGTTATACAAAGTTGAACTTAAATTTCATATAGAATCATTTTCTATTTAAGATAACAGAAGGAGACCCTGTGTAGCTTTAGGGACACTGTATGTACGCCAATATTTTTAGGTGGTGAAGCTTTTCTTTTCGTCACGAATAACTTTTGCCCGGAGATATTATGCTCTATATCTCATATTAACGGAGCGATCCTCCGTGCACGCAGTGATGCAGTGATTTATAATTATTTTTTAAGTTTGTGCTTGAAAATATGAATATAGTGTGAATTTATGATATCTGAAGAAAAAACAGAATGCATTTGGGGTGCAATAAATCTTTGTGAATCTATGTAAATATATAATTGCTGTAGATTCGATAGATCACTTTTTTTTACAATAAATGTCTAGGATTGTTAGTAGCGACAGCTTTACATTTAGGTAATCTAGCGGCAACCATAACATTAGTATGATAATACTCCCACAACGCAATTGGACATGCGGCAAAGAATAACTGCGGCATTTAAGACAGTTACACCTGGAATGTTAAGGAGTGTTGGTAGATCAACAGTTGTTGAATTAGCATTTATTTTTTTATTGAATTATGAATTTATTTTTGTAGTTTTTAGGTGTGTTCCAACTGTCATAAGTAATACCAAATTCTGTACTGTAAGAGATAGAAAGAGGTCAATACATACCAAAATGTTTGCCCTTCAAGCTTGAATCTAGTGACGTTAAAAAAATGATATAATAAGAAATATACTGTGCATTTCCATCAGATGATATTATTTTCATACCAAAGAAAAGTTTTTCGAAGTAACGCCAAAAATATGTGAGATAGATATAGGGAATGCTATAGCAGATTCATAGTATAAGTAAAGACTACATGTGATGAAGACAAAAAATACAGGGTGTTATATTTGAGAAAAAAGTTTTCAAAAGTTTACGATATTCAAGTTTGAAGTGAGTTTTGGATCAAACTCTACAAAGTTGCTCACACATTTCTACTAAATATTGCAGTGAAAATCTTCCCAACAACAAATCTAAAACCCATGGTAGTACTTCTAACAGGACAAAAAAAAGAGTTTTTATCTGATGCATCAAAAATGTCAAAATTAAAAAAAAAAGAGTCCATATTCAAAGAAAGGTTACCAATAGGAAAATGTTAGTCATACAAAGTTGAACTTAAATTTCATATAGAATCATTTTCTATTTAAGATAACAGAAGGAGACCCTGTGTAGCTTTAGGGACACTGTATGTACGCCAATATTTTTAGGTGGTGAAGCTTTTCTTTTCGTCACGAATAACTTTTGCCCGGAGATATTATGCTCTATATCTCATATTAACGGAGCGATCCTCCGTGCACGCAGTGATGCAGTGATTTATAATTATTTTTTAAGTTTGTGCTTGAAAATATGAATATAGTGTGAATTTATGATATCTGGAGAAAAAACAGAAAGCATTTGGGGTGCAATAAATCTTTGTGAATCTATGTAAATATATAATTGCTGTAGATTCGATAGATCACTTTTTTTACAATAAATGTCTAGGATTGTTAGTAGCGACAGCTTTACATTTAGGTAATCTAGCGGCAACCATAACATTAGTATGATAACAGTTTAAATTACTGCAGACCAATGCAAGATTTTTTCATCCAGGCTAAATTTAATAATTTCCGTTAACGCGAACTAGCCTACTAGACGTCGGAGGAATAATTCCCGCCATTTACCTGTTTCTTACGATATCTCAGGATAGGAAAAAGATATCGACTTGCAGTTTTCACTGTTTTAATACTAATTTAGCATACTTTTTAAATACCTACTTAAATTTTTATGCTTCCATTTAAAATTGTAAAGAGAAAACACAATATTAAAAAAATATTAAACAGCGCCCTCTAGCATTTATGTTATTAATCAGATTGCTTCAAATTTACAAATTTTCTATTGTTTAACAAAAGCTCTTTCAAACAATATCAAGCATATTAAAATCGGTCAAGCAGAACCTGAATTAAAGGCGTTTTTTCGTAACAAGGTTCCCACTCTCCCCCGCCCCTTATTTGAAGAGATAGACTAAAACTTGTCAAATAAAAAATATGCAGAATTTGTCGAGGAATCTGATTATAATATTTAATATGCCCCTTAATTGAGTAAATTTTGAAAAATTTTGTTTTTTAAAATTTTAACTGTCAAATACGCCCTCTAGCGGTGGACCTACAATTCTGAAAATAATTTCCAGGCGTTTCTCGAGGCCACTTTCATTATAAAAATTTTTTTCCCGAACCTGTGCTATAATCCATTCCTGAGATATGGCCGACGGACGTTCTTAGTTGGCCACCCGGTACATGCAAATTTGTTACTGAAATTTAAATTTTTTATTTAAATTTAAAGGCTCTACAAAAATATTTATTAAGAACTATACTGAACAAAGATCGTAGGTATCCTAGACATTTATTGTAAAAAGAAAGTGATCTATCAAATCTACAGCAATTATATATTTACATACTGCTTTGTTACTAAAGAATCATTCAAATCGTTTGGTCAACGTTCACAAAGATTTATTGCACCCAAATGCATTCTTTTTTTTCTTCAGATATCATAAATTCACACTATATTCATATTTTCAAACACAAACTTAAAAAATAATTATAAATCACTGCATCACTGCGTGCACGGAGGATCGCTCCGTTAATATGAGATATAGAGCAAAATATCTCCGGGCAAAAGTTATTCGTGGCGAAAAGAAAAGCTTCACCACCTAAAAATATTGACGTACATACAGAGTGTCCCTAAAGCTACACAGGGTCTCCTTCTGTTATCTTAACCCATTAATTCCCAAGGGTAGAAAAAAACATTTTTTTTCAATGAAACTTTATATACTAACTACACATACATCAATTAAGATAAATTAGGTGAAAAAAAAAGTTTTTCCCCAGTACAAACGGCACACCATAATGTTTCGTATACGAAACGTTGGGACTAGCGTGCATCGAATTTACCGGGAGTGAAAGTTTTCGAAACAGTCTGGATGTAAATGGACTTGACATTTTGCACATATATAAAGTGTATTAGTCTTGCACTGTTCGCATCTCCTTCTTGTTTTACTCTCCTGTTGTTTTATGTTGTGTCCAATATTATCGAAACGAATTTCTGCTGGTAAAAAATTTTTGGACGGTCGCCCGAGTTTTGTTTTGTTTGTCATACCGTTCCTATTTGCGTTGTTCTCTTCAGAACGAAGTTCAGTCGCTTCTTGCGTTTTCATCAAAGTAACGGCTACACAAGATTTAAAATCTATTTGAGATGTTTTTTTTCCTGTTTGCAAGGTTATATATTTTCCAGGTATTCACTATAACACTGTCAACTAGATTTATAAACAGTTGCCATCACCATTTTTTTCCTCTTACACGAATTCTGTAATTTGCAATGCCGTTATGATACACGTCGACGCCGCCCATATTCTTATTGTAATTAGCGATGACCCCCGGCTGAGGAATACCCACCATCTTCTTTTCTTTTCTGTTGTATCTTTTAGCGGACACTAAAGGCTCAAGGCTGCAATTATTAGTAGTAACGGTTATAACAGAATTATCATTCCAACGCACTAATAATATTTCGTTGTGCCCATCAAAACAGAAATCATATGTTCCTCGCTCTTCTTTCTGAAATTTCTTCACTGCTTGTAATGTGTTATTACATGTACGATTTTCGCGAATTGTTCCTGTGGCATAAAATCCTCTAGTTTTTAGCAAACAAAACAAATTATGAGACGAAAAAAGTTGTCAAAATATATGTGATGTCTAGACGGATCCTCGACTCCAGACGAGAGATCTAAGACAACCTGTTCTCATAGACCTAATTCAGTTTTTTTGTAAATTCACGTTCTGTCCACCATATGGTATAAACTTATATAAATATGCATTCTAACTGCATAGACACCATAATTTGAAATCCAACCGCACAGGCTTTCCTTTTATGAACATCTTACAACTGTGCCTCCCAAAATATGGTACCATCTCTTCGTCTATGGATAAGTTATGCGAAAATATCCCAAATTGCATGTTCTTGTCGCTTATTGCATCAAAAATGGGTCTCAATTTGGAAAACTGATCATTTTTATCCAATTGGACATTATCCGACTCATGCAACTCCGTACTAACTGGACACCTTTGTCTTCGTCTTTCGACCAATAAATTTTTGTCGCTGGTAAGGTGTGATAACCCGAAAAAATTGATATGCCAATAAAACGTTTCAGAGTAGTGATATTGAGATCTAAACCATGTCTATTATTATCATTAGCATGTTTTTTTGAGAAATCGACAATTTTCTCTAAAACATCATCCGAAAAATATAAAGAAAATACTTCGTAAGGAGATTTTACACTGACTTTGCGCTCAATTTCTTCTAGTGCGATCTGTTCTTTATTTTCAGCAAAACTTTTCTCCATTTCGGGATTATCTTCTTTTCTTTATTTTTCGAAAGTTTCATTTTTTTCGAAGTTGATGGTATTACTTCTTCTGGAATTTCGTCTTCATCAAGATTTGTGTGAACTTCAAATGTACCCGCTATATCTGGCATCTCTGTATCATTTTCTGATATATCATCTTCAAAATTTTCTTCATCCGTAAGTTCATCTACAGGGGGCGGGATGTACACTGCATGAATGTTTACAGCTCTTTCCAAATCATCATCTTCTTCCAAGTAAGGCAATAACTCCGCGGTAGGCAAAGGCCTTCTATTTTCCCAAGGCATAACTGACAAATAAATGCCACAATTAGAAAAATATGTTTGTCATTCAAAATAATTCATCAATACATAATAATTTGATGAATGACAAATACTCACTTGATTTTTATAAAAAAAAAACAAAGCAAGACAAGTTTCATGTAATTGTATAAACAAACTGACCAAATATGCGAAAAGAAGAATCGACAAGCAGAACATCCCTCATTATAATAAATTATATAAATTTACAAAACCAAAATAAGAAAAGCAATAAGGTATTATTTGAATTACAGCATCATAAAATGCAAGAACACTTTTCTGCATTCCGTCCGGTTGGTCATAACACATCTGGTGCAAAGATGCCTAGAAATCCCAACGTTTCGTGAACGAAACGTTTCAGAGAAACTTGCGTAAAATAATAAAGTAAATGCTAACAGGTAAAAACGTTTCACTAAATAAAATACTAGGGAAGACGAATCCATAAAACGGTTTGTCATAATTTGAATATAAATATTTATTTTTTATAAGAAAAGTATCGCAAGATTAGACTGGCCTCTAGGGTTCAATCTATCTATACAGCACAATTAAAATGATATTTTATTTTTCACAATTTTCATGACACGTGGTAAAAGGCGATGTCTTCTTTCACTAAGAAGAAGTTACAATTAAATTGCTCAATATATAATCTCAAAAAAAAAAATAGGAAGCAAAATGTTTCGTATACGAAACGTTGGGAATTAATGGGTTAAATAGAAAATGATTCTATATGAAATTTAAGTTCAACTTTATATAGCTAACATTTTCCTATTGGTAACTTTTCTCTGATGGTAGTTTAGAGAATGGTAATGGTACAAGTGTACCATTTACAGCATGTCCCAAAAAAAGAAAAACTGATAAAAACCATGTTCTTGACGATGCTGGTAAAGCAATTAAATTAGTCAGTGAAGCATTACAACAACGTACACAACACAAAAAAATATTGAAAGAAGAGATGGATATTTTTGGAGAATTTGTGTCTTCACAATTAAAGAAAATTCATCCCGAGTTGAAAGATGATGTAGAAGAAGAAATTACAATGGTGTTTAACAGTATAAAAAATCAAAAGAATTATATAAGAGTGAAATTGTTTTTTTAAATTAGTCATTTTTATTATATCTACATATTATATACCGCCTTAATTAATTCTTAATTACATGTTATTTGCAATATTTAAATTCATCTCTAATATCTTTAGCATTTTTGCTGCACCTATTACCATCTCACACTAAAATATGCTGTAAGCTACTGTCTTCGTTAGTAGCTGCTTTATCTAAATAGTTTATACTATTTTCAGTTGCCAAGAAATTGTGTAATGCAATGCATGCTAATGTTATTAATTCAACTTTTTCAACACCTAAACTGATTGGATTTAAAAGAATCCTAAACCTATTTGCTAAGATACCAAATACATTCAATTATTCTGCGAGCCCTGGATAATGTATAATTGAAAATTCTGCAATCATGACTGATACCTCTGTGTGGATATGGTTTCAATAAATGTGATGATAAAGGAAATGCATCATCTTCAACTACTACATACGGGACGGAACATGCCCTTCCAGGTAACGGTTCAGGTCCTGGAATATTCAGGGTGTTGGTACACAATGCTTCTGATAAGGCACTATTCCTAAATGTTTCCCCATCACTTATTCTTCCATTTGTGCCTATGTTTGCATATATAAACTTATATTCTACATCGGCCAATCCCAACAAAACTATGCTATGGTCACTTTTATAATTAAAATATATGATCCTGCCGATCATGGGGGCCTAAACTTTATATGGCGTCCATCAAGAGCACCTAAACAGTATGGAAAGTCCCACGCATCATAGAATTTCTTTGCAATTGTTTTCCACTCGTCTACAGTATTAGGAATCTAAAAAGTTATAGCAATAACAAAATTAGTTTACTAAATGATAATATGTGGTATACCATTAGATAAGTTGGTTTTAAGTGTTTATACGGGGTGTCCAGAAACTCTACGGACAAACTTTGCGTAGTGATTCTAGACCCAAAAATAAGAAAAAAAGTTCATATAAACCCAGGTTCGGAAACGCTTCGTTTAGGGCCTACAGGGTCTGAAAAAATTTTATTTTCCTCGGTTTTATGGCGATATTTTGCGAACAAATTTGAATATGGTCCTGAAATTAGGAGCACGGGGGTTTTTGTGGTCGAGAAACTTAAATATTTTATTGATTTTGATGCTGCCTGCAGAGGGCGCCATATAAAAGTGAATTGGCCTTAACTTTTTTACCACCCGGTATATCGACGTTCCGTTTGAATTAGTTTGTTCCTTTTTCAGTTCTAAGCAAAAAAGGTATACTTGGTCGATGCCTTTCAGATCAACCGTTTTCGAGATATTGGTTGATAAACAGTTCAATTTAATTCCCTATAATCCTGAACTAATTGGAATTAAAAATCAAAGTAACGTATGTTTGCATTTTTATTTTAACTTCGAATTTAAGAACGAAAAAAATAAATGTTACAAAAGTGTTACACATGATGACCATTTGTTTCGATACATAATCTCACTCGTTTTGATAATGAGCGGCGAATCCCTGAACATATTCCCACATTATTTCTGAAGGTATCGCAGGCATCTACAGTGGTATGCTAAAAGTTAATTGGCCTTAACTTTTTTACCACCCGGTATATTGCTCCAAATTTCAGGACCATATTCAAATTTGTTCGCAAAATATCGCCATAAAACCGACGAAAATAAAATTTTATCACACCATGTAGGTCCTAAACGAAGCGTTTCCGGACTGGTTTATATGAACTTTTTCTTATTTTTGGATCTAGAATCACTACGCAAAGTTTGTCCGTAGAGTTTCTGGACACCACGTATATAGCATGACAAACTTCTGGTATAAGTCTTGATATAGTTGTTTCATGTATTCGTGTTGAATACATAAGAGATCAAGAACCTAAGCGTTACTTCTAATCTAAAATTAATTATGTTATAAACCTGTACATACAAACAGACTAAATTCTAGTACTACCTGTTTTGAGCTGTAATACTATTACGCATTACTGTATCCTGTTTTTGTATATCCTTCTCAATGAGATTTAAGAGCATTGTAAATAGAGGATATGGTAAACGTATAAAATTTCTATATGAAGTAGGATCCTCAGGTAACAGCTCAGCGTTTAACATATTTAAAATTCCATTTCCACTTCTTCTTTGCAACCATTTTCTAGCCCATTTCTTCCTTTTTTGTTTTTGTTTTTCGAGTACTAATACTGAAGTGGAGAGCACTAATGCTGCTGCAGCATATTCAATATCACTATCACTATCGGTCATTATAAAAGTTTCAAAACTATTAAGAGAGGTTATATTTTTTTTTTTTTGCAAAGAATTTTGGTGTTAAGTTCAAATTTCCCTAGAAATGGAACTAAACAAGTAGAAAATTTTATTTAAAAAAATGCGTAGGTTGCATACAGGTTAAACTTTCAGTTTCCGCAATTTTTTGTACAAAATTTATATACAAATTTATATGTAAATATTCTGTAAAATTTTGCATCGGTCAGACAGGCTTAACTTAAAAATGTTGAAAACCTTGATCATAAACAATAATTTTCAAAATTGCTTCAAATCATCTTGATATAGCTATAGTCGTATAAGACTGTGGTAGCTCACTGAAAGGAATATAAGGTAACGTGGACCAAGTTTGACAGTGGTACAACATTGACACAACTTCAAAATTTTATTACCACTTGGTTGCACGCTAAAGTGGCCTAAAAATAAAATTTTCCCAACTTATAGGAAGTTGTCGCCATCTATGTGTACCATTTGAAAACTTTGACAGTGGTGGTTATTTGGTGGTGTTATTTTAATAGAGAGGGTAAGTAAGTGCCTATAACAAGTGTGCTGTATTTTTATTAATGTTGGGTTTTTTGGGGGACTGTCCACGTTTTCTATATGGTTCATGCTAAGGTTATGTTTGACAGTATCAATGTTAGCTCAGGGTTTAAGATTGACAGTGTCAATGTTAGTTCAAGATTTAATATTGACAGTGCTAATGTTACTTAAAAAATAAATTAAGACGTAGCTATTTATTTTAGAAGCCGCGTGCCAAGAAGCCTCGACAACCAGATGCTCGCAAATACAAATCATACGATGATAATGCAATGCAAAAAGCAGTTGAAGAAGTTGCAAATGGAGGAAGTTGTAAACGTGTGGCCAAACGATATGGAATTAATAGAACGACCCTTATGAATCATGTCAAGGGATTGAAGTGTAAAAAAGTTGGTCATCCAACCGTTCTTACAAGTCAAGAAGAAGAGATTTTAGTACACACATTAGTTAAACTGGGAGAATGGGGTTATGGGTTTGACCGACTTCAGCTCCAGCAGTGCGTTCAGGATTATGTCAGAAGAATCGATAGGCCAAATCCCTTTAAAATGGAATGCCTGGCCCAGATTGGTGCCTAATGTTCGAAAGAAGATGGGGAAAAGAAATTAGTCGACGGGTGGCTCAAAATTTACCCAGAAATAGAGCAGCCGCAGGATCCCAAGAAGTCATGGAAGACTGTTACAATAAGCTGACTGATATAATTATGCGTTTTGATTTGTTACATAAACCACAAAACATCTACAATTGCGATGAAATAGGTTTTCAAACCGATGCCGGCATTCAACGAGTACTTTGTAAAAGGGGCAGTTCTAACCCTAACAAGTTAGTAGGAAGCGTAACAAAAGCTACATATACAGTTCTCATGTGCTGCAATGCCATTGGCGACTTTTTGCCCATGTTCATTAATTATAAAGAGCTACAACTTTATTCTACTTGGTGTGTTGGAGGCCCTGAGAAAGCTCGTTATAATTGTTCGCCATCTGGTTGAATGGAGGCACGACAATTTTTTGATTGGGTTGTTAGCTGTTTTATCCCAGAAACTTCAAAATTAGATGGTACCAAATTGCTCATTTTAGATGGGCATAACTCGCATATATCTTTAGAACTTGTAGAAATCGCTCCGGAAAATAATATCGAAATATTTTGTTTTCCGGCTCATACATCTCATATTGCTCAACCTTTGGATGTTGGAGTGTATAGATCTGTAAAAGCCTCATGGAGGGGAATACTTCGGAATTACTATCACGAGACGGGTTACAAAAATGTACATACGCTGATCTTTCCATCTCTTATGAAAAAGGTAGGTGAATCTGGTTGCTTGTCAAGAAGCAATGCGGTGGGGGGTTTTGAAGGCTCTGGTATTTACTCCTTATGCAAAGAGAAAATTATGAAGAAAATTGAAGTAGCAAAAATTGTTGAAGGAGAAGCTGAGTCCAATCTTACATCAAATTCATCAGTCGAAAATGATGCAAGTGTTCCATCAAGAACAGTCAGAAAAGACCCAAGTGTTCCATCAACATCATCAAATTCTAGTTTCACTGAAGCATCCTCCACTGAAAACTTGAAAAAGGGAATTGAACTTGCAATTATGTCAGTTTTGAAAAAGACCATACAAATAAAACCATTCTCACTAAACGAAGTCGGGTAACAAAAAAATTGCTGAAAGCTTAACAGATTTAGAAGTGAGAGAAAGGATTCGAAAAAATGAAAATGAAAAAAAGGCGAAAATGCAAAAGAAAGCGGAAAATAGAAAACAAAAAACAAAGAAAAGGGAAAAAGAAAGATATTCGAAATATCAAGCTCATCAGAAAGTGATATTAGTTTACATTTGGAAAGTGAAGATGAAGGGGACGATGATTTTGTACCCTCTGGAAGAAGAAAATAATTTACAGAATGTGAATAATAACTACATTTCTGAATTTAACTCTCCACAAAATACAGTTGATTTACGCCTTAGTCTATTACAAGATGTAACGGAGCAGCAGACAAAAAATGATAATAATTAATATTAGCCAAGTACCGAACTAAAAAAGATAAAGTACACTATGTAGGCAAAGTATTAAGCATATGTGACAATAATGTTGAAGTTGAATTTTTACGAAAAAAAAACCTACATTTTGTATATCCTGATGTTCAGGATAAATATTCAATTGTCTTAGCTGATGTTGAACAAGTATTGGATAACCCAGCGATTCGAAGAGGAAGACATTTCTTCGAGATAGACTTTAATATATCTGGTAAAGTAATATATTAATAATAAGACTGTTTTTTATAAATTTATTTTTTGTATTCATTTCATCCATTTGATGTATTCTTAGTTTTAACATGAAAGTAGTCCTAGTTTTAAGAAATAATTTTGATTTTCACAACCATCTGTGTTTTTTCATAGTAAGTATAAGTATTGTTGGTGTTAATATTGTACCAATCAACTCCAACTTTGCCATAGTATTGATTTTAAACGAGTGTGGCAATGTTGTACCTCTGATGGGACAACACTGACACTTGTCGATTTTTAAAAAATTTTTTTTCAGGTCAATGGATTTGACTTTCTAAAAATTCATTAGCGCAAGAAGTTCTACTACTGTTAGGTGTTCCTTAACCTACCTAGCCATTTTTGTAAAAATAAGTAACAATTTTCTGTGGAATAAAATGTAAAGAGGTGTCAATGTTTGCCACCTTTACCTTACTACTACTATTAATATACTTTATTTGCTTAATTTTAAAAAATCTTGCAAAGTGATTGATTGCGTTTTACTATTTACACTATCTATTTACACTATTTACAGTTTCTTCTTTCTTTACTTCAGTTACACTCACTTCTTCTCTCTTTTCTATTTTCTGTGTTCTTCAGTTCCATGTTTTTTGCAACCACTCCTCTCCCCTTCCTCTTTCTTCTAATATCTCTTCCACCGTCCTCTCCTTCTCCTTTAACTCCCTGCATTTTTGCAACATGTGCTTAATCATCTCTATCTGTTCTCCGCACAGCCTACATTTTCTCTCTTCGTCCTTTCTCTTCGTTTCCACATCTAAATCTCGCTATCATTTTCTTTCTTTCCCTCCCCCTTCCCCATTCAAGTATCTCGGTATCCCTTCTCCCTTAATGCTCCTATAGTTTACATTGTATTTTCTTTCTTTCACCTTCGACCATCTTTCCTGCTTTTGCACATCCCTATCCCTTCTCATTATGTCCTCTCTCACGTTCGCTCCTTTCCTTAGTTTTTCTACTTCTTCTTTTGCATATCCGTTTCTTTCGTAATATTATTTCCTGACTTCTTGTCCATATTCTATACTTCCATCTCATTTCTTTCCAGCATTCTTGTAGAATATTGCACTCCGTTCTTCTACTCATTTCCTCCTCGTACTTTACTGCTCTATTTACCGCTTCCATCCTCATTTTCTCTACTTACACCTCCTCAAATAATGTATCTGTGTTTCTCTTTCCACTTCCAGTATCCCCCTCCAGTATTTTTCTTGCTGCCCCTCTATCTCTTTGTATTCTTTCCACCCCCACATTTCCGCCCCGTATAGTACCACACTTTTATCAGATACTCAAATAATAATTTTCTTTTCCTTGTGCCCATTCCAAACAGTCTTTCCCCTACACTCCAAACTTGCCCTATTAGCTTATTTCCTTTTCTCACTCCCTCTTTATATGTTCCCCATCTTTATTGTCGCCTCATTGTGTATCCCAGGTATGTGAATTCCTTTACTCGCTGTATCTCCTCATCTCTCCATTTCCATTCCTCCTTTTTCCTTTTTCTCCATACCATTACCTTTGTTTTACTCCCTTCGACTTCCAGTTTCCTTTTCAAATATCTGTCCAACGTTTTTAACACCCCCTTCATTGCTTTTTCCTCCTTTGCTATTAACACTATATCATCCGCGTATGCCAGCGTCCACACTTTCCTGTTCACCACCACCAGGCCTCCTTCTTGTTGTCCCCTTAATGTCTCCTCCAGGTCTCCCGTATATACCGCGAACAGGCTTGGGCTCAGTGGGCATCCTTGTCTCAATCCCGTCCTCGTTACAAATCCTTCACTAAGTTCCCCATTTGCTCTCACCTTGTTCCTCGTTTCTTCGTATATTTCTTCTATCCTTTCACTTATCTTTTTTTTCCTTATGTACTCCCACAACTTTGGCCTGTTCACCCTATCGAATGCCGCTGTTATGTCTACGAATACCGCTACCATTTTGCCTCTTTTCTTTCCTAATTCCTTGTTCGCCATGTGTTTCAATATGTATACGTTATCCGTCGTTCTTCCTTTCCTGAACCCTGCCTGTCCATCTAATAACAGCTTCTTTTCTTCCACCTCCTTCTTTAACCTTTCTTCCAGAACGTTCGCGTATATTTTGTAGGCTGTGTTTAGCAATGTAATTCCCCTGTCATTTGTCATCCGATTCTTGTCTCCTTTTTTGTAGACTTTCTTCTCTATTCCCGTTCATTATATCCCACCCCTTCTCGTTGCACTAACAGTTCTTTTCCTTCCATATTCAACACTAACCTTTGTCTGTCTTTTTCCGTCTCTCTCTATTCTTGTAATCCCTCCTCATCCCCTATTCTCGCGTTAAAATCCGCTCCTATTATTGTCACGCCTTCCCCGCTCTCTTCTATCAGAACCTCTAAATTTTCCCTAGTCTCTTTCATCTTTTTACGGTATACCGTCACTATTTTTACTTTTTCTTTGTGCCACTGTATGTTTTTTACTATGATACCTCTTCTTTGTTTCACTTTCTCTTCTTTTTCCAACCATTTTCATTTTATTCCCACTATTATCCCCCCTTTGCTCTTCCTTTTGTATTGTTCCTTTCCGCACACTGCACCACCCATGAGAATTCTCTTGTAATCCCACCACGACCTGCTCCCTGGCATACTGCCAAAACTCTTGATCTTTATGTTTCATTCCCGCCACATTCCAGAACAGTATCTTTGGTTCCTACATCCCTTCCTGTAGGTTTCCTTTACGCCTTTGTCTATTCCGCTGCCGTTTCGTCATCCTCCGTTCCCCTACCCCTCCTTTTAGTTTTTTGGTTTTTGTATGTCCCCTTTCTCTGCTTAGCTCCTTCGCTCTCTCATTCCATACGTATCTAAAAAGTTCATACCGAAACGTTAAGAGTGCTACAGAAAAATAATATGAATGGTCGAGTGGCTAGAAATACGCCATGTAGTAGTGAAAACAATAGAAAAGATCGTTTAGAATTTGTACAAAAGCACATTTCAAAGAATTTTGCATTTTGGAGCACAGTAAAATTTATATGTCACATTAAGTTGGCTGCATCTATCAGTATTTTAACATTTCACAGGTTCTTTTCACGGACAAAAGCAAATTTAATATGTTTGGGATCGATGAAGAAATATGTCACAAAAACACTAAACAGACAGTGAAGCACGGCAGCTTATCATTTATTGATTTTATGGAAAGTATCATGGATAAAAACATGTATCTAACTCTCTGAACACTAATGTTAAAGAAAGTGCATGCAAGTTTGGTGTTGCTGATAATTTTAAATTTTATCAAGACAATGACCCAAGGCATACATCATTCACAGAAAAGACTTGATTATTGTACAATCTTCCTAAGGTCATGCGCAAAGCCATGATCTAAATATAGCATTTGTGGGACAAACTCAGACGACGAATGCAAAATAGGTTGTGCACCAGTAAAGCCTAGTATAACCCTGGAGAACTCGCGCTATGAGTATTTCTCTCACTTGGTTAAGAAAGTGTCGTTTATTTCAACGTGAGTGGGGGTTATAGTATAACCTTCTTTCTAGTTAATTTTGTGATGTGGTGATGCGTTGTAAGTTAAACACCTTCATGTAACGTTTGTTCCGTAATGTTGTGCTTTTAGTAAGATCTGTAACTTACACATAGAATGTGAAAACTTTACTCTTTAAGCACGTGTTTACGTTGGTAATAACTCTTGAGATTTAAAAATATTATTTGATTTACTGGTCACATTGTAGGTGATTTTATGTTATGTGTTGTAAGTGAAATATCTTCGTGTGGCGTTTCCGTTATAATATTGCGTGTTTAGTAATTAAGTATAAAGTGTGAGAACTTTACTCATTACACGAGAAGAAGGTAAATTGAGACTTTCAAGCTGAAATGTGATGTCATCATCGCTCTTTTATGCGCATGCCATATCTACATGAATACGAATATTTAAAAATGGTTTAAATATCACTTTCAATGTCAAATTGCTACAGCGCTGGTGGAGTCGTGGAAATGGAGTCGCTTGCAACGCTTTTGGTGCGGGTTCGAATCCGCGGCCATACAATTTTTTTTTAGGTTACTGTAGTTTTGTTTATCTAATCTACTTTTAGGTTACTGTAGTTTTGTTTATCTAATCTACTTTTGCTATGTTTTACAGTGTATGGTGTTTACAGTAGTATGGCGCCAAAATGATGACGTCTAACATACATGACGTCATTGACGGAAAGTCTCAATCTACCGCCTCCTATTACACGAGTGTGCGCGTTAATGGAAACTGTTTGTTATTTAAAATGTAGATTATGTCAAATAAAACTTACATTATGCTTTAACTTGTTATTATTTGTGGATTGACATATACGGGATGAGTCAGCGAAAAGTTTCATATTCGATCATCTGTCACATAATTGATTTTACCGAAAAAGGCCGGGACAGGTCGATTTTTGTTTAAAGGGAGGCACATTTTCATGTAAGCGTCATTCGCATTTGTCATTAGTTAGGGAGGGGGGGGGGGGCACTTAAAAATCTTAAATGGCAGTACCCATCATTGGAAGCGGTTGTTATGGGGAATACGCCGCACTTTTGTTTTTTAAAATCCGATGACATTTGTCCCTTCTATGACCTTCCAAAGCTTTTTACTAATCAATCTTTAAACAAATCTTAATTGTTTATAATAATTGACTTGCGTCAGCATGCTTTGGAAAATGTTCTCAAACTTTATTGTGAGACCAATTGTTCTGCTATTACTGCTACTAGATTATTTAATAATAGATATCTAGGAAGAAATACGTCTCATACGTACATTTCAAGATTGGTATACATATTCACCCAAACTGGTTCATTAATTAATATCAAGAGACGTCTACAAACAACTTGCCAGGAATAAAGACGTTCAAATTGCTGTATTGTCATGTGGCACTAAATCCCAGAGTAAGTACTCGTCAATTATCATGTGATCATCAGTGTGTCGAATATAAAAATCACAAAAATTTCATCCATACAAAATCCATCGTGTGCATGAACTCAATGAAGATAACGATGATCGCCGACCAGAATTCTGTGACATTACGACTCAACGTTTGATGGGTAGCTAACTTACTATAGATAACTTACTATACAACATTTGTTTTTCCGATGAGAGTGCTTTCTTCACAAACGGAAATATTAATCGACTTAATTGTAGATACTGAACCGATAGTAATCCTAGAATAACAAGAGAGTACCATACACAATATCCTGAAAAGTTAAACGTATGGGCATGAATTTTTGGTACGTTATCTTATATTCGATGGACTTAATAACTATTTCATACTGAAGGCAATTATTTGTTATTATAACATTTCAGGTCCTTTTTATTGACAATAACCTAAATGGAGATAATTATTTAAATTTGTTGGAGGAGCATATTGAACCCGTGACGGAGGCAATTGAAAATGACCCCAATTATTCCAAAGTTGATATTCATTTTCAACAAGATGGGGCTCCACCACTCTATGCTGCTGCAGTTAGAGAGTTCTTAAACGCAATGTTCCAGGTCAAAGTTTGAGAACATTTTTCCAAAGGACGCTAACCCAAGCCGATTATTATAAACATTAGATTTCTTTAAAAAGGTAGTAGTGAAAAGCTTTGCAAGGTAATAGAAGTTGCAAATGTCATTGGATTTTAAAAAAGAAAAGTGGGGCGTATTCCCCATGACCATCGCTTTCCAATGATGGGTCATAAGTGGGGTATTGCTATTTAAGATTTTTAAGTGAACTTCCCCCTCACCCTGACTAATGACAAATGGGAATGACGTTTACATGCAAATGTGTCCCCTTAAAACAAAAAGCGAAGTGTTCCGGCCTTTTTCGGTAAAATCATTTGTGACAGATAATGGAATATGAAGGTTGACTCACCCTGTATATTATTTTATTATGTCTGATAATGGTGAAAGTTTACATTCTCATACACCCTGTGTAAAGATTTCGAACCACAATATGCAATACTAGTTAGTGTCAGAAAAACTCAAGAATGGAGCCAAATAAGTTCTGATGTATGAAAAATCTAGTCATGTTCATTCCAAAAGGCTGTCGAGAATCTAAAAGGATATGCAACGAAATACTAAATATTCTCTGAATAATTAAATATAATTGTTTGCATTTAACTTAATTAGATGTTAAAATTTTTTAAACCACAAACAGGCGCACGCACTTTTGTTACATGTTTAGGGGCCTGGATTACAACTGTAATCCAGCCGTTACTTTAATTTTAACAAATGGTTAAGGCTTTTTACGAATAACACTGGCAAATTACTTATTTAGGATATAAAAAACAATAGAATAATCTAAAACCAACGCTATTAATATAAAACAATTACAAAAATAAAGCAGTAATAAGGATAGTTCATCATTAATACTTTGGGGGTCTTGTCTTTTGTATACTAATATTATAACGAACAAATAATTAACTGAAAATAATTTACACATGTAGATTTGTTGTGAAAACATTACAAAACAAGCACTCTGTATTGTAAAAACTTAAATTACACATACTAATAAAAAATAGAGAGAAGAAAAAAAACAGTATATGTGTATTATCCGATTTTTTTCATGTCTTTGAGTGTTTACATGTGCTTTGATTCCACACAACCTTTAGAAAGGAAATGAAAACACAACTGATGGCTATAATATACCCAAACCTGCAGCTACTGAAAATCACGCATGAACAGGATCAACTATGTGAAAATAAGGAGTTGCGAAAGAATGATATTCCTTTACTTATGACTCGCACATAAGAAAGTAATTAATATCTATAAAGTACTTACGGTTTCTTAAAAAATACAATACTCACACTGTCTTTAATTAGTAATTGTGTACGACCGTATCCATCACGTATCACAAGAAATTTATTCATACGTTGAAATTCTAACCAACCACACAATGTAACTCTTTCACCAATATGCTTCGGTCTCAATTCATTACAATTGTATGTACGGTATGTAAATTTATTCGAATTAGATTGACACACACTGTCATTTTCTATTTCATCTAGTAAATATATACTTTTACTTAAATGGGATTTATGCATCTTTTGCACAGTAAATGGTTTAGTTCTGATGGTATATTTTAACAGCTACAAAAAAAATTATACAGTTAAAATTTTAGTTTTGATATTTCAACTTACTTGGATTGCTCTAGTTGGTGGGTTATGTATAAACGTTAAAATAATCGGACGAAACATCATGTACATGTTATTGAGTTAATTTCTATACAATACTAAAGAATTTACCATTCTCGTACTAAAAATTACCTAAAACAGTTTATTAAAAAATTAATAAGAATGTTAAACATTTATGAATACTTCACCATTATTTCAGGTTAGAATCTCAAACAAAAACAAAAACTGCTAAATACCACGTCATATGCCAACGTTGCCACTGAAAAATCAGATTATTTATTGTCTGTTGCCATTGATCCATTTACATATATGCCATTGATTATACACATAATCAATGGTATTACAGACACATTATGGGAATGTCTTGTCCGTCCGTCTGTCCGTACATGGTTCTTAAGCCAAACGGTTTTTTTTTCTTAAAAAAATTCTTTAGAACACTAGTAGCCACAGCTACTAATACAGTTGATCTGAATGTTTGTAACATATTAATACACTCCACTTAAAAGGGTTTATTTAATAAACTAACTTTATGTGAGCCGAAAATGCATTAATAGTATGTCAAAATAAGTGGATTACAATTTGAAACTAAGAAGAACAACTATAACAAATTACAAAAATTGAGAAACTACTGGAATTAATATTTAAAGAAATTAAACAATTTCGCGTTTAATTTGGGTATACTGTATAACGGGGGTATTATCACCTCGTTCTCCCTATGTGAAAACCTCAAAATTTGTCACTTAACAGTTGGTTATTAATTAAATTCCCCAAATAACTGTTGAGTATTCACGCTGAGATCATGTCAGCTAGGCTTTGTCAAAATGGTGGATGCGGGAAATATCTAAAAACAATAGTAGATTATTTTATGTGGAGGAGAAGTATTACTTTTCATGACGCGCCTGTGTGTAGCCGAAGAACGAAGTGTAGCGGCTAATACAAGGTAATCCATGAAAAGTAACTTCTCCTCCAAGTAAAATATGCTATTTTTTTTCAAACTTCCGCAAATTTACGCAAAATATTTATTTTTAATGATAGCTTTTTAAGGGATATTATTAGCGTTCATTAAATTAAAAGCCATCATTGTCAAGTAGGTAGGTTTGTTTTCAAGAATGTGTTGGTGTTGCTTTATTGGTAACACAGTAAATAACAATTACTTTTACAACGGAATTTATGATTAAAATAAATTTTTTAGGTACTTAGGTTCGGTATTTTATTTTCAAAGAAAACTCCCAATATACTTTAAGCCAATATTTCGTGTTTAATTAACACTTCATCAGGGCAAATTATTTAGGGGTATAAAACCAAAAAATATAAGCTAAAACTTGAAACAATTTTTTTCTGTCACTAATGACTGAATTTTAGTTACTGTTATTGTAATTCAGTTATTAGTGACAAACCGAACCGAAGTACCTGAAAAATTAAATTTATTTTAAACAGTAAATAACATTATTGAGTGAAAAAATTATTTATCAGTTCGTAATATTCAATAAGAAAGACATAGTATATTATTCAATGAGCAAATAATGATAGCTATTAATCACGAGAACGAAGTTTACGGAACGAGCCGCAGAGACGAATGGAGTAAATCGTTCGAGTGAATAAAAGATATTATATGCGAGTAGAATACTATGCTTTGTTCACGACCACAATACCAATCCAGTAAGAGTGGCCCATAAGAACTTACAAATTAGTACAGAAAAAGTTGTTTATTACAAAGAAAATGAGTATCATGACAGTTAGTCAACGTTATATTTCGTACATTACGTAAATTACTGCTGTCCTGAGAATTAGTGAAGACATTAATGTTTTGGTTCAAACTTGCATCTTGAAAAGGATTATATCTTTTATTTGAATTATTAATTCCGTAGGAAATTTTGTTAGCAGTTTGTATTTTGTTTTGTACCCTTCTACTACAGAAGTAGATCGTCACCCATCATGTCTTTTTAAAGTGGCCATGTCTCCACTAGCATCAACTAATATTGTTGCTGACGATCGACGAAAACTGTGGCCGGAATATTTTTCTGAGTTCGGAAGTTTTAAAAATGTGGCAACTTCTTTGCCTTTTTTAATTAAACTATTTATTCCCGCTCTTTGATTAATACATTTATCATTACGGTATTGTAAAAATGCCAGATTTTGATTTGTAGTTCTGTTACAAAGATATTTTTTGCACATATCATAAAATTGATCAGTAATTGTAAATGTTCGTGTTAGTTTTGTATTGGTATTTGGTAGTTTAACCATAAAGGCTTTCCCTAAGTCTTTAACATCGTTCAACTTTATATTCTATTATTCTACTGACCGACATGCACCCATAAGTCTCATTATTAGAGCAACCTTAAAAAAATAATTGATTAAAACTGAAACTATTCAAATAAATTCTTACCTTTGTCGGGAATATAACTGATCAGGAGCTTTGTTTATAAATTATTGGATTTCTTTAGGCTTAAAAGTATTTGCCTTTTTTGGTTTAAACCTTTCCGACTTTCGTTTTAAAAATGCCTGTATTTTGGCGTATTTTCCAATATTGATACTTTCATTAATATTTAGCTTACTTTTTAACATCGAATAGGTCCGCCAGACCTTACATTTTTCTGCCAATTCCGAAAAATAAACAACTGCAGATTCCGATGTCGAGCTTACATTGTTGTCTGTCCTCCATTTCTTGAAATTTTGGTACTCAGCCTGGTAAAATTTGCACGACTTTTCCGGAAGCAAATTTGAAGATGCTGTTTCTACCGATTGCCCAGTTTTTGGCGGAGTTAACAAAATGTTGGATGTTGACGGTATACAATTAATTTATTAATGATACGTTGACGAAGAAACGAACTTTATCAAACGTCAAATACATTTTTCAACGACGTTTGATTTTTGTGCGCATATCACAAGTCATGACAACTACGATAGTGAAATGAAAATAATAAATCGAGTAGCAACCAATAAGACTGCTTCAATGCGTGTATAATAAGCTTATACACGCAAATACGTATATAATGAAAGTGAGTTATATCTTATTAGTATCCTCAATAGTATCAGGTAATGTTCATATTTTAGGGTAGTCGTGAACAAAGTTAATTAATCACTAAAAAGATGTTGTTATCAATTAGTTGGTTTTATAATACAATGCACACCAACCGAAATTGCAATTCAACCGAATAAAGCAGTATTGTGCATCGGAAATCCGGTGAAAAGTATGTTGCTGCATATCAACACTTTATTTAATGGTGTAATGAAAAGAATGTGAACATTTATTCGGAAAATGTACTTCTTGTGTATTTTAACCAGATGTAAAAGATAAGAAATGGAAATCTTCGACAATGTGGTCCCGTTACTCCATGGTCAAATTGGAATTAATTATTAAGCGTCAAGTCAATATTTAAAGTTACGGTGTTTTCTGAAAAAGGTAAATGAAAGATATTCTGCAAAAAAGTCAAGAATATTCACTAAAGAACAGTTTGAAGGTTTTTTAATAGACGCACCAGATGGAGTATATTTAGGAATAAAGGTAAATTTAAATAAGGTTTAATTGTGTGCCCTACCAATGTAATAAGATTTATTCAGATTGTTCTATTAATCGGAGCAACCGGCGCATGCAGATGCGACGAGGTGATGAAAATTAATGTAGATGGCATTGAAGATTTGGGAAATTTAATCTTAATAAAAATTCCCGATAGCAAAACGAGAAAAGTGCGGTCGTTTAAATAATTGAAGAAATGTTCATCAACCGAGAGATATGCAAGAGACAAGATTTTTTTAATATCAAAATGGAAAGTGTTATAGGAATGCTATGGGGATACATACGATCAGTGCTGTACCCAGAAAAGTCACCAAATATCTAAAATTCAGCAATGTTCAGGAATATACGAGTCACTGCTTAAAGGGTACTTCGGCTACATTACTGATCGATAGTGGAGGAAGTATGGACTCGCTGAAGCGCCACGGGGGTTGGAGGTCGACTTCCGTGGAGGAAGGTAATCGATTGTGTTTATTGTAAACCATCGAATAATACTCATCACGCAAAACGTATGGAAATTGGATATAGTACACACCTCAACTTTGCACCAGTAGTGCGTATGGAGTGTGGTAACTGTGAACAAAGCAATAATGTAGTGTTCGATATGAAGGAATGGAATGAACTTCTAAGATGGCATTCAAATTTAGAATTACAATTTTTCCGATCCCAAGAAATTGAAAATAAAATTGTTTGGTCAAATATAAACGAAGAAGATATAATCTATGATCAACATTATGAATCTCTACCTAGCTATCTTGGTATTTCTTACAATTGGGAATTGATTAAATGATGTGACAGAATTCCGAAAACTGTGATTAAAACTACACCTGCTGTTTTTGCACATTCAATGCTCATTGCGTTGAAGAGCTATTCCATTTAAAGGATACAATAAATTATAGATTGGAATTTCTGGAATCTTACAATCTGGTATGTTTCTGTGGAAAGTTTATACAACAAGTTGTTGACTACCGTAGTTTTCGCGAGAAAGAATTCCATGGTAGTGATGATGACATTTATAAAGACATGGAAGATGTTATAAATGCTAAGTGTAATTTTGATTCACATAACACTGTATGCTTAATGGCAATATTGCATGATAGTCCTGCTTATCTAATGTATAGCATTTACTAAATAATAAAAAAATATTAATAACTATTTCTGTATTATAAGTGTTTTGTAACTTTGGTTTCATATTAGTTGAGTTGATCGGCCTACTTCCACAGTTTTTGCTTTTTGAGAGAAGTTCTAAAAAATATATATTTGATTACTCAGTGGCTCAGCGGTAAAGATGTCAGACTAGTAAGTAAAAGGTACCCAGTTCGAGTCTGAGAGTAGTCAAGTGCTTTGGAAAAAATGATATATAACATATGAATTCGACTCAAGTGTGAAAACAGTCCTACTCCGGCTAAGCCTGATGAGAGAATCAGAGTCAGCTTCCGAAACGCCGTGCTCAAAAGGCAAAAACTGTGCAAATAGGCCGATCAACTCAACTAATGAATAACTATTATTTGTTTTTGTGATCTTGAGTTAGATATAAATACTCTGCTGTGTTAACCTAGGTAAACAATGTTAGATAAGAAGCGAAAGAGTGCAGGTGGTTTAGTGAATACTCTGATCAATAAACTTCCGGTTGAATTGCATTTACCTGGTTACCAGTATTGTGGTCATGGTACAAATTTAGAGAAACAATTAGCACGCGGTGACCCACAATTTGATGCTCAGTGCAAACTTCATGATATCAGTTACAGAGATTACCGAGGTTTAGAAAGTAGACGTGAAGCAGATCAAATTTTAGAAGAAAAACTCGGGAACGCTATAAATAATCAGACGCAACATTAGGCGAACAAATTGCAGCTTTAGGAGTCAGTACCACCATGAAACCAAAAAGAAAATTAGGAATGGGTTGAAAACGTCGATCCAGTCAGAAGAAAAAGAAATCGTTATGCAATGTTGGAAATTTATTGCATTTACGGAAAACGTGTGATAATACGTTGAGGAGGAAAGAAAAACATTAAAGTTCTTACAATTCCCTTACCTAAACAAGAAGGGTTATTCTGATTCTTATTCCGTTATTCGCAGGTTTATCAGCGATCGGTGCTCTAGCTGGTGGCGTATCGGGAATTGCTAATGCAGTCAATGTAGCTAAAAATTCCAAAAAATTGCAAGAAGAGACATTGCGCCATAATCGCATGAATCGATTGCTATAGGCTCCGTGAGTAAGAAAGGCGGCGCACTTCATCTAAAACCATACAAATCTGAGGTGGTGCGTTATACTTAAGATCTTTTCCAAAAAACTGAATAGATTACGCGAAAGACCGTTAACGGATATTGATTTAAAGAAATACACCAAAAATGTACCCTGCTTTAGGGATATTTTTATGAGAGATAGCAGAATGAATCTGGAATTACTAGCTTAGATAGCCAAAGCGGGCCAGGTACGCATTAGGTTTGCTACAAAAAGCGAGGTAAAAAGATATGGTATTACGATCGTTTCGGTAATCTTCGACTACCAATCGAAGTGATTAACTACTTTTGGGGATGTAAGTAAATTTTATTCTAATTACAAACAAGATCAAGAATTATTGTTCCATTGCGACAATGGGAGTTATATGAATTATCTGCTTTAAAACAAGCAATCTCAGATATATGGTCAATAAAAACGTCAATACACCTTCAAAAGCCACGGTGGATAATTGTTGCATTCCAAGAAGGTAAAGGGTACACAAAGTGGGCAATGGCCGGAAATTTTGATCACATTAACATCAGAAACCTTAAAGTACATCTGAATTCTGAATATTATCCATGTGAAGCAATGCATTTGAACTTCAGTGCTAACATCAAATTGGAAATGGAATCTCTAACACCTTTAGATAATGGAATCGTTGTCTATGATCTTAACCTCTCTCTAAAACTGTATCCAACAATGCAAAAATATGAAGCGCGCTCTGCCGATTATGCAGTAATGGACTTGGGCAAATATTTTATTTATTATAAGTATACACAAATTAATAATTTAAGTAACTAAGTAGGTTTTGCGTGAGACATATCTATCGTAAACGCTTAGAGTTACTTTTAGTTTTGATGTTTTAAATATAAGAGCTATATTTTTGGTTTATGCATATATTATATATAACATTTGGCATCATATTCCAGTTTTGTGAACTATACCTTTGTTCGTTAGGGTGATTGATATTTACACCTACTACTTATGATTGTTGAATACTTTCACACGCTTTAGTTCATTACCTTTAGATTACGTTGCATTAGTATTCACAAGAACTTCAATTGATTATGTCAGACAGACGCATTCATTGCACTTTCTTTATTACCTTTACTGGCGTTTACTGAGAATACCTATTTACACCACTTGTCATTAACCTTGTTGATTTCATATGAAACCCTTTCCCACGTCTAGTAAGGTAATTGACATTTACACGCTTTACTTCATAACTTTTAGATTACATTGCAATAGTACTCACAAGAACTTTAGTTGATTATGCCAGAGAGACGCATACATTGCACTTTGTTTATTATCTTTACTGGTGCTTACCAAGAATATCCATTAACGTAACCTTCCTGACATCATATGATATACCTTCTCATGTCTAGATTATGATGCATTTACTGGAGTTCATAACCTTTGCTTGCATAGATCAGTGCATTGTACTAACCACCTCCACTTGTTAGAAATTTTGTTAACAGATTTACATGTATATAACCTTAAAATTTTATTTCTACATTCAGACTGCAAACGCTCCAAACTTGGATTAAATAAAGTAAACATACTGCAGCCATGAAACAACAGGGCACTTCCCACGCCAGTGGTGGATGAAATACCCGTCATATCAATCAGGGATTGTTATCTTGAGGCTGATACATCCAGATATTTTGAAAAGTAAGCATAAGTCACTTAATCCAGTTCTTATTCAGTGATTCGTTTATTGATAGATTCATCATTAATCATTCCATTATTACTTTTTAGTTAGCATCACGCCTGCAAGGACGGTAGTAGCGACCCCACCGCCAACACTACAATATGGGGGGAGACATTGGGCGCTAATTGCACCACCGCAGGAGGCTCAAACTTTCACACAAAATCAGTGGTAGGATCCCACTACTATCGGGCAATTTAAAAAAAAGTGTGAAGTGGTTGCCCCAAATTTTAGATCGCTACGTTCAGATTGAAGTTTCGGAGGTGTGACAAAGAAGCATATGAACGAGTAGAGAAAGCAAGCACAGTTTTGCATATTGATGAAACGTGTGGAGCGGCTAACTGCTGAATTAACAAAAGTTTAGACGCAGTATAATTAATGCGGAAAACGACATTGGATAATTTAGATGTGTAGGGTAGTTTTTTAGTTTAATTTTAGTATGTAGTGTTAGAGTAAGTAGTAGTTGTATATTTTGAATATGTGTAAATAAAGACGTATTTAAATTTTTATCTTTTTTTATTTATAACGAAACTTCCGATACAAACAGAAAGTGTGAATAGTATAGCGTTGAGCAATAAATAAACTGTAGAGTTAACTGAGGCTAACCAACAGTTAGAATAATATAGAAGTATATTAAAAACAGAAAACGGGTCGAGTACGTTGGAGAACTTAGATATAAATATTTAAATTAGTGTGTATAGTGTCTAGTAATTTTTTTTAGATGTGTGAACTTTTTTAAATTAGTATATGCTAGTAAGAAGTTTTTGAAAAATTTGTTTAATATAGTATTTTTAATGTATAGTTATGAGTATCTTTTTGTATTGTATAAATAAATGTTAATTTTTTTGTTTTATTATTTATCGTAAAATATTTTCATTATCCAAAAAATAAAAAATAAAAATAAATATAGGTGACAGTTCAGCTTGCGCTAGAAAATTGAAATTATCTACGTTAAGGAAAAAATTGAAACCGCCTGGAAGTTCGACTTAATCATGTACGCAACATATAAATGTTTAAATCAAAATAAAGCAGCCCTTTTGCAAATGTTAAATATGTTAATGGATTTAAACATAAAATTAAAAATAAGATCTATTTAATTCCAGTGATATTCTTATATACACGAAGTTTCAAATGAAATGCGCCACTTAGAAATAATAATGCTATGATCTTGAAAGTGTGATAAAATAATGCTTTATTAACATATATAAGATGATGAAATTTTGAAGACAAATTATTAACAGTTAACAAGAAAACGTTAATAGTGAGTAGCATCGACAAGCACAGCAATGCAAGCGTTCACTCTCCGAAGCACGCTTTCTATGAGATGGTCTATATCTTCCTGAGACATTTCATCCCAGGCTACCTGGAAATGGTGTCGTAATTCATCCCAGTTGTTTGGGGGCCTTGGTAGTTGCCTTAGTCTTCGACCCATCATGTCCCATACATGTTCAGTAAGTGAAAGATCTGGCGGTCGCGCAGGCCAGGGCAATACTGGTAGCTGCACTTGATCCAGAAACCTTCTTGTAACATGTACGATATGTGGTCTAGCATTATCTTGTTGCAAAATACCATTTGACAACATCTGCATTAACGGTACTACCACTGGCTCCAAAACATTAGCAGTGTAACGCTAAGCACTTAATTTGCCTAGAATGAACACAAGAGGAGATCTTCCACCAACACGTATGGTGCCCCAAACCATGACTCCAGGTGTGAAGCCTGTGGGTCCGTCTTTCAATAAACTCTAAATTTCGACGTTCTCCTCGAAACCGCCGCACCTTCTGACGACCATCGTTTCGCCACACACAAAAACACGATTCGTCGCTGAAGACGATGTTATTCCATTGAAGGCCCCAATCCCGCCGCTCTTGACACCATACCAATCTAGCAGGCTTATGCTATTGAGTTAACTGGGGTCGTCGGTACGGACGATACGAATCTAAGCCAAAAGACTTAAATCTCCTGTGGATTGTTGACATTGATAGGTGACGACCAATAGCTCCTATCCAGTTCACCGCAACAGACCTTGTTGACCGAAACCGATCTCCGCCTAAGAAGTCGTTCTTCACGATCATTGGTGCTGCGTGGTGGTCTCCCACTGGGATGAGGTCGTTGAATACCTTCTTCAGACCAAGAAGACCAAATGCGGGCCACCGTGGTGTGGTCTCGATTAAGTCTTCTGGCGATTTCTCGAAATGACAAACTTGCCGATAATTCTACCCCTGTCCAAATCTTGGGCAAAGTTTCGTCGTTGTCTTACTGGGGGCAATTTTTCAGAATAAAAGTTAAACAACAAAAAATTGACACTAAGCGACTGGATCTCTTAAAATGTATAAATAAAAATTGTTGATAGTTGATGTTAACAGTGGTGCAAAGTACATAATGACTTGTTCTTTTTCATTGAAACTTCCATCGTTTTCTATATGATATTGAAACATTATTTTGCCAAAATTTAAAAATCATAGCATTATTATTTCTAAGTAGTGCATTTCATTTGGAACGTAGTGTATTATTATTGGAAATATACACATAATTCATATCTCGAGTTTTTGTGTAAAAAGTGCATACATTGAAACTATTTAACAGTTTTTAAGTGCAGTTCAATTGTTTTATTAAAGGTTAAAAGTGTTAAGGAAATAATTCATAGAATCCTAAAGTAAGTGTTAAATAAAAAATTTTCATTTCAATTATAATTAGCCTCCAATTGTTTATATCATATGTGCAGGAAAACGTGAAACTGATCAGAAACTTTATTTCGAACATATGATGTCCCTAATGTTAAAAAGTGAATTGATAACACACTATGGATTTAAAATATGTTAGCAATTTCAATCTTTAATTTATGTATAATTATGTAGTTTTGTAATTGTTTAAAGTAGTGTTTACGTTTTCTGATTTAAATAGATATTTAACTTTTTGTGCTTTAGTATTTATCATAAAATAATACTATCACACATATAAAGTGTGAATATGTGCCGAAGAACAGTTAAAAGTGAAAAAGCTTAAGTTTTAAATACAATTTTCATTCAAAATATAATTGGCCCCAAATTATTTATATCGTATGTGCAGGACAACGAGCGAATGCTAAAAATAGACCGCCTTCATTCACACCTGCGTGAAATCTTTCTTAATTTTTAATGCAGTTTAAAGCTCTTGTGTATTGAAAATTTGGAAATTGGTTTCTTCCCAATCAATTTTAAAAACGTGAATGCTCTTACATATTGTGTATGCTCGTAAGTAGAAAATAAAGTAGTTCGTTTAAAATTTGATTGTCAGTTTAGTGGGCCAGTTTTCATATTTTTTGGTAAAAAAATAAATACAACAGATAAAGTATCACTTGTAAAACGCAATCATGTTTTAAAATTTTTTTATTTTGATTGGGAAGTAAGGACAAATTCAAAAATTCAGGAGAGCGTCATTCTTAGAACTTTGTTTATTATATTACTACTTATGTTCTGTGCAGTTTTTTGATACGGTGCGTAATTTGGCGACAAAAAATTCGTAACGTACAATTTAAGTGTTAGTTCAAATTTTTTCAATATCTGAGTAACGATTAATTATATAAGAAAAAGTGTAGACATATTTAAAAAGAATTAAACTTTACTTAACTTTTCTTTATAAAGTTTCTTAATATAACGCAAGGTAACTCTAAAAATTAATTAAACATGAACGAAAATGGTTAAACTATATTATTGGTATTTTATGAAAGCGGGCGGAATTTTTCGAATTTTTGTAAGTTAACATGTGTAATGTCATCAATCTCTATTTGACATGAAGTTTTAAACGTCATTCTGACGTAGATTATTGTTTTTTAATTTTTAGATTTCCCTTAAGAATTACCCAACCATCAAAATTCTCCCGGCAGACAAAGGAAACGCGACGGTGGTAATGGATATGGACACTTACAACATTAAGATCCAAGAACTACTAGACGGGGGCGAGTATAAACAAACACTAAAAGACCCCACACCATCAATCGAAAGACGGATATGCCTGACGCTGGGAAAACATAAGGGGGAGTTCTCCAATTACCAGAGAACTAGACTTACCCCCACACTACTGCAAATCTCGACATTGTGAGTCTATTCACAAATGTGCCTATCGATAAGGCACTAACTATCCTATGGGACAAACTGGAGAAGGATGAAATCTCGTACGCAAATCTCGGTAAACACAATAGTGGAACTTCTGACAATATGCATTAGAACTACGTATTTCCAGGTAGAAGACAAATTCTACCAACAAGAGCATGGGATGGCGATGGGTTCCCCACTATCACCCATAGTGAGCAATGTATATATGGAAGAGTTTGACACCATGCGATATCCGAATTCACAGAGAAACCAAGGATGTGGCTTAGATACATGAACGATACTTTCGTAGTTTGGCAACACGGCAAGCATAAGCTAGATAAATTCCTAGATCATCTAAATAGCCGCGCACCCTCCATAAAATTCACAATGGAATTGGAATCGGAACAAAAACTGCCATTCCTGGATGTACTTGTACACAGGAATGACAACCCTTCCACGACAAGTGTATACCGGAAACCTACCCACACGGGAAGGTACCTACACTACAATTCCAATCACCACAAAAACGTGAAGTTAGTCGTGGCAAAATGCTTGTACGATAGAGCAAAAACAATAGCTCAAAACAAGATGACCTGGACAAAGAAGAAGAAAATATCGCTAGAACACTTAAAGAAGACTACCCCAATCTAACACCTAACCTAAACAGGGAAAGGGTAACCAAAAAAGAAGAACCTAAATATACAGCGATAATACCTTATGTACAAGGTACATCAGACAAAATACGAAGGATAGGCAGCAAATACAAGATATGCACTGCCTTCCAATCGACCAGAACACTCAGGGGAATACTAACCAAAACCAAACCATACAATGATGATCAGAATTCCAAGAATTGTGTATACAACCTACCATGCGAATGCGGCAGAGCATACATAGGAGCGAAGAACAACACAACAACGTCCGCAAGGGCGAAACAGAAAAATCAAGAATCGCCGAACATGTCTGGAATGAAGACCACCGCATCCAATGGGATAACATACAGACAGTGGCAAAGGACGAGAACACAACTCGTCGGAAACTCAAAGAAGCCACATCCATCGCACTGGCAGAAAATTCAATAAGTCAAGCTAGTGTGGAAATGAAATATATGAAACTTCTAAAAAATATATATTGGATTACTCAGCGGCTCAGCGACAAAGGTGTCAGAATAGTAAGTGAAAGGTACAAAGTTCGAATCTGCGAGTAGTCAAGTGCTTGGGAAAAAATTATATATAACACATGAATTCGACTCAAGTGCGAAAACAGTCCTTCTCAGGACTAAGCCTGGTGACGGCAGCAGAGTCTGCTTCCGAAACGTCGTGCTCAAAAAAGCAAAAACTGTGGCAATAGGCCGATCAACTCAACTAATATGAAACCACAGTTACAAAACACTTAAAATACAGAATTATTGTTTTTGTTTTTACAAGAGGTTAGGTACATAGTTATCCTAAAAAATGTATAATTAAAATTATTTCATTTCTTTTAATTTTTTAAGTTAGCGTGTATGTCTATTAACCTATATCTGACATGAAGTCCTAACGTCTGTTTGACATAGATTATTGTTTTCGTTTTTACAATGTTGCCTATTTTCGTTATGAACTTACCATAAAAGAGGTTGAATAATTATCCTAAAAAAATGTTATGAAAATTATTTTATTTCTTTTAATTTCTATTTTGTAGGTTGGAGGATATTTTTAGGAATACTATGCAACCTATTTTTATACGTTCATAACGAAAAGATGCAACATTGTAGAAACGAAACTAATAATCTATGTCAGAATGACGTTTAAAACTTCATGTCAGATAGAGATTTATACATTTAAAAACATCATTTATGTTTAATTAATTTTTAGACTTACCCTGCGTTATATTAAGATACTTTATGAAGAAAACTCATGTAAATTTAAATTTTCTTTAAAAAATATATCTACACTTTTTCTTATAAAATTAATCGATATTCAGATATTGAAAAAACACTTGATTCTATCTTCAGAATTTTTTGCCGCTAATTTACGCGTCGTATCAAAAAACTGCATAGAACATAATTAATTGATATGTTCAAGGTCTATATCTAGGTATTTTTATATCTCTTTAAATATGCAGCTGTTTTCGAAATATTTGATAAAATTTGATAAACCTCCCCTCACCGCTGCTGGATTTCTCCCAAAATCTAATCAGCTCCTGGCGAAATGAAAACAAGCTTAAATACAAAATTTTAAGTACGTAGGTGTTTTCGTTCTAGAGTTATCGTGGATACTAACATACATCTACACAGACACAGCAAACATGACCGAAACTTGGCAAAATGCGCTAATAAGTCGATTTAGCGATAGTGAAAAATAAGTCGATTACATAACCTATACCTACATATGTATATGTAGGTTGGACGGTAAAAATTGGAAACGGGTATTTGTATATGCAGACATCATTACTATTATGTGTATCGTGGGTAAACGGAAAGGATGAAAAGGTATCTATGGGTACATGACTCGAGTTATTGCTGTATTTATTATAATGGAATAGACAGGAGACGACACTTTTTTATACTTTTTCTTTCTTTTTGAAATGATAGGCTCGGGAGTATAATGGAAAATACCATTTGTGTACACACCATAATAGTCACATCAACTAATGAGATGTCACCAGAGAAATGCTATCCCTATTACTACGTGGTAGTAGGGATAACATTTCTCTGGATGTCACCCTGTATATATTGATATCTTGAAATATCACTTTCAGTACCAACATTGGTCTATTACCCTAAAAGAAGTAACATTGTTTATGTTTAAAAATCAATGAATCAATTACTTCTTTTATGATAGATAATGTAATTTTTCCAAAACGCCTTTTGAACGTAGGCAGGCCAATTTCAGCTTAAAATATTCTAATAATTCTTCCAATTATATTCCATTGAAAGTTGTTTGTATACATAACCTTTTGGACATTTTTAAAGAAACAATTTGAACTTAGAACTCATTTGAGAAATAATGCTAGAAGATTATCAATGGCATTTTGATTATACACGTTTAGTTCGTGATACTGGTTTTATATTTCAAATCTATAGACCGAAATCATCAATTACAAAAAACATTGGTAAATATGTTGCAGTTGATCTGTTTGGAATTACCAACGATGCTTTTAGAACATATCGACATACAAAAAGTACTTTTACATCAAGATATTGAATTAATTGACAAAAATATAAGTACCGTTCTTGAATTCAGTTTAGATAATGAGCAAACTAGTGTTTTGGATCCAAATTTTGTTAAGATATTTTACATTAGCCAATTATCGGTTCAATACCTACTTTTTTGCAAAAAATATTTGGATACCACTGTGGCACATCTAAAGAAAGAGATAACTGCTGCAAAGGAAGTAAGTATCTATAGTAAATTTGTCCACAATTACTTTAGTTAAATTTTATATTTGTAGCAAATTAATAGTTTGAACTCCTATATAGAACAGTTACAGAGAGATGCAGTATCTGCAAAGAATGAAATAAAAGAATTACAAACAACATTAACTTGTCAAGTGGCTAGCACACAAAACCTTCCGGTTTTTCAATGTAACCAATGTCCAAAAGCATTTTCCACAGAAGAATATCTTTTAGCACATATTCAAAGGCGACACGAAAATTTTACAAATGGTCCTTCATTTCAAGTTGAAACAGATAAATTACAATTAGAAATAAAAGCATTAAAAGAACGATTAAATAATACTGAAAAATATATTCATAATGATGATGATAAAAGTAGGAATAAAATTTTGGATAGTGTAATTGTTAAGAATCATACAGAAAATCCAGCACTAACAGATCTTCAACATAAATTTGAAATTTTAAAAATACATGTGGATAATGAGTTAAGAATATTACAGACTCAGAAATTTGATCAAGAGAAATATGAACAATGGTTTGAAACTTTTTTGAATAAATTAGAAAGTTATAATAATCAAAAACGTTCAAAATTTTTGGGTGGAGGGGATACAGCATCAGTTACAGAAATGAATACTTGCATTACTTCCCAAAAGAAAGAGAGAGGTGTGGCAATCATATCACCTACACCTATGGAAAAAGTTATACAACATGACAGTACTACACAAACGGACTATATAGAACCAAGTAACAGCATCTGTAAAAAATGTGAGTCAAATTCATCCCCTCAACATTTAAGTGGCTATTATAGTGATAAAGAACTTCAGCCTCGTTTTGAAAAGTTAGAAGAAATTATACATGAACGTGTAAGTTATTTTAAATATAATGGAACCATCTTTTTTACATTCAAACCTGACTTACATGCAGATGCCGATAAATCCACAAACACAAGGTTGTGTGGGAAATTGTAAAATACTTCTCATGCAAAAACCATTGAGTTTTTTCTGGGATGTCTGGTGTAAAAAATACCTTTGAGGCTTTAGATTATGATAACATAATATGGAACCAGTATTAATTTTATAAATTTAAAAAAATAATAAAAACATTGGATTTATCGGATCTTGCTATATAAATATGAATATATCCACTTTTGCTTCACAATAATACAGTGCGTTCGTAAAGTAGCGGATAAATTCAATTAAAATGTGAATGGGTGTTTAGGAAGAAAATGCTTATACACGTCGATTTTTATTTTCAATTTAGAATTTTTTTAATGTAAAAGTGAAATATACAGGGTGTATCAAGAAAAAGATAGGACGCATCAACATTTTTTTTTAAATAACCCCCATTTTTTATTGCAGAATTAGACTGGGTACATCTTTTTATGTCCGACAAGGTAAATGTGGACGATGGTTACATAAGGAAATATTGAATCAAAATTATCGTAAACATTAAAAATGAGAAAATTTCATTGTTAATGTAAGAAAATGTTAAATTGTACATTTCGTTAAAATTATTTGCACATTAGCAACTTGTATTTAGTTTTTTGATAGGTGACAGCATTATTATCATGAGTTTATCTAGTAATTACTTTACCGTTATTTTGTGAAATATGCGGAAATTAAGCGAACGTGAAAGAATTGAAATTTGTGCATGCTTGGTTTCGGAGATATGTCACGCACTCAATCAGAAGTGGTTGTGTCGTTTAATGCAACTTACCCTAATTGACCGTCCATTAGCCAAAGCATGGTAAACAGAGTTGAGGCGAAATTTACGAGATATGAAAAAATCTTGTCGAAAGTCTATAAGTGAAGATCTGTTGAACACTGTGTTAGCAGTGCAAGATAATTCTTATACCACCATTATGGACACGGTTAATAATATTAGTGTAGCGCGATTTACGGTGCTTAAAGTGTTGAAAAGAGAAAAGTTCCATCCCAACAAGATATACTTCCTTCACGAGCTGTCAGAAGATGATTTTGATTGGCAAAATGAATTTTGTGAACAAATGCATAACCCTCAAAAATTGAACGTTTGGTGTGGCATAGTTGACGGAAGAGTTATAGGTTTTTACTTCTTTGAGGATACTCTCACTGGTGCGAGATATTTAGACTTTCTTCAAAATAGCCTCATCCCCGCTCTAATAACGGTGTATCCGGATTTAGAAGATCCTGATATGCACCACTGTGACCTCTTTTTTCAACAAGATGGAGTGCCGCCACACTACGCTTTACCTCTTCGCACTTATGTGGATGAAGTTTTTTTGTATCGTTGGATAGGTAGAAATGGGACAATTGCCAGCCAGATTTAAATACTCTAGATTACTTCTTGTGGGAATACTTAAAGAGGAAAGTATACGCGATGCGACCGGTCAATTTAGAAGATTTAAAGATTTGAAATAACATACAAGGTGACCCATTTAAAAAATCTATGTTTGGGTCACCCTGTATAAATGAAACACCCTTTATAACCTAAAATAATGTTACAATATGCGCATCAGTTCTTTCTACTACACTTCAAAATTTTGTCCTCCTATTTCATCAAATAAGGGAGGTATCGCCCTCGGACGCAAGTTTCGGACACCCTGTATCAACATCAACCATATGTACCTTCTCGTACGTAAAAAGATGTACCCTTTCTAATTCTGCAATAAAAAATGGGGATTGACATTTAAAAAAATGTCGATGACGTCATATCTTTTTCTTGACAACCGTAAAAAAATTCTAAATTGAAAATAAAAATCGACGAGTCCGAGCGTTTTTTTTCCTAAACTCTCATTCGAATTTTATTTGAATTTATTCTTTACTTTACGAACGCACTGTATATTAAAGTTACAGAGAAACGAATGTACGCAAATCAACTGCATATGAATAACAAATCAAATCAAGAATTCTCAACGGAAGAAAATATAGGCAAACAGAAAAGCTATTCTTATTAATACTTAAAACTAATGAAAAAATTGTATGTATATGCACAGCAACTTCTTCTTTCAGGCAGTCACAATATTCTGACTCCTCATTTTCATGACTTTCTTCATTCTCAAACAATTGTTTATACCTTTGCAACTCCCCATCACTTTTCCATTCTTTCCCAAACTGCTACTTTAACAAGTGCTCTAGAGATTTAATTTTCTTCTCTGGTAACACTCTGAGAAATCGGTTTTTCACACAAGTCCACTAAGCAAACATCACTTGATTTTGGTTTTACTATTTTTATAAATTTTTCAGTTCCAGTTGGGAATCTGTAAAGGGGGAAACCAAAAGATATTATGTTTGGGCCACATATCTTCAAATGAATAACTTTCATTTCTGAAATTTCTTGAATTTTTCTAAGTTTCTTCTAGGTTTTTTGTATGCTCCCAACCGTTATCGTAAGCTTCTCCTAGTTTTTTTCTACTTTACCAAACTTTGTCCTTTTTCAAATTTAGCTTTGGGTGTTTCAGTAATTCTTTTTCTACCTGATCAAAAAATCTATCGGCGGGTAGAAAAGAATGCCCATTTAAGGGAATGCTAATAAAATTTCAAGAACGTTCATAGGAGCTTTAAATTTAAGCCAATAATATAAGGCGTGAATTATGTGGCAGTTTCTATTCTGACCTGTGTAGTCACAAAACAATCTAAGCACTGCAATATTTAAGTCAAGGCTTTCAAAATAATTTGGTACACAGAACCTATCTCTTCAGCACCCCTGCCGGCTCATCTTCCGTCCAATGCTAAAAACTTGTTCTTTTGCTTTAGTATGTACCCTGCAGAATACGTACAAACTAATTTGTTTGGTATAGAAAGTGTCATTGATTGGCGTTTTCGGCAGAGACTGCACTTGCTACAGATCAAAAAAAATACTGACAGACTTGGGAATAAGTTATAACAAACACCCTGTTGAGAAAATTAGAAATACTACTCGGTCTAAACGTTAGTATAATATCAGTCATTTTTCACACGAAATATCAATTTTTTTTATTGTGAAATAACGGAACAATTGCCCATTCATCAACCCCACGAAAATGACCATAATAATCTTTAAACGCGAATATCTCAAGAACTAAAAACTTTCAGCCAATCTTTTGTATGACAAAATATGTTTGTATGGACACGTAGAATTAAAAACTAAAATCAAATACGGGGTGTTCTATTTAAAAAAATCATACTTTTTCACGTCCTGCTTTTCTGGCACACCCTGTATAACTTCCAATATTTTAAAAAAATGCACACTTCTTACCTCTACCCCATGGTCCATACAATATTTACACAAATAATTCTAGTTAAGCATAAACTTACTTTACTCTATCGTTGGGACACCCTGTACATATGTAGATATAGAAGGTTATGCAATTGACTTTTTTTCACTAACGCTAAATTGATTTGTTACCTCATTTTACATTTGGCAAAGCTTCGCCAAGATCGGCCGTACTCGAAATCTTGTAATTAACCTTGTCTTCACTTCTCCTCGAGCTAATTAGATTTTGGGAGAAATCCAGCCGCGCTGAAGGGCTGTTTATTAGGGGCAGGTTTGGGTTTTTAACAAGTATTTCTGAAACAGCTCTATATTTCAAAGATAACAAATACATACAAAGGTAGAATTTAATTTTTCATATTTGTTCAATATCTGATCAACTTTATAGGAAAATGTGTAAATATGTTTTAAAGAAAATTTAATTTTATACATCTTTTCTTTATAAAGTTTCTTAACAATAGTCAAATAATATTAATTGACCCTATCTTTGTGTGTGACATAGATATTGTGAATCTGTAGGTGTTGTTAACTGTGATCTGTTTTCTGATCACAAATTTGTAAATTGTACCTTCACATACTGACAGAGTTATTTATAGCAATTCTTGTCATCCTTATAATTACAAAATGGCGACTTTTAATAAAATTCTTACTATTCCGGTGTCAAAAACAAATTTTGAAGCAGAATTAAACATAATTAAACAAATTTCCGTAAATAATGGTTACAAAGAATATGGTGTCAATAGAATTTTAAAAAAAGGAAGAATACAAGTTTGCATTAAAATCAGTTTACCCTGCTCAACCTAAAATTAGACAATGTTTTAACACGTTACATTATATAAGTAAACCTACAGAAATAATATCTAATCAACTTGAAAAACTAGATTTGAATGTAACGTACAAATGTAACTATATTTTAGGAAAATACATAAAACACAATAAATCCAAAAATCAGGAGGAAAATAATTCAGGAGTATACAGACTAAATTGCTGGAGTTGTGATAAATACTACATAGCACAAACAGGTAGAAGTTTTAGTAAACGTATTTCTGAACATGTTAGTTCATATAAAAACAATAGTGAAACTTCTAACTATGCGTCACATTTGAACTAGAAAACCACATGTTTGATAAAAATTTTGAAATTTGCATGTTGAAAATAAAGGTAAAAGATTAGACGTTTTAAAATCATTAGAAGTTTTTAAAAACAAAAATACAGGTTTGTTACTAAACGATCAAATAGATTTATTCTATTCGCCATTGTTTGACCTTCCGTCTTCATCACATAGTTAGTTCTCAGCCTCCCACCACAATTAGTATAGGTTAAGTATTTTGTAGCATTGTAAGTTAGTTTAAGATTGAATCTGAAGAAGACACATTGTGTGTCGAAACAATTCATTAAATGATTTTGTGGAAATTAGAAACTATTTGTTTCAAGTGTTCATTAAACATATTATTGTGTAGCAGACAATTTTTAAATCTTGAGCTTAAAATATCGCTATGTGAGTCGTTGGTACTTTCTCATTTAACTTACTGCGACTTTCTGTACGGTTCATGTTTAACTGTTTTTCAAAAATAAAGAATTCAAGCAGTACAAAACTCTTGTGTTCTTTTCATTTTTGGTATTGGAAAGTATGAACACATTTCTCACAAATTCAAACAACTAAATTGGCTTTCTATGGAAGAGCGCAGAGTTTTACATTTAGGAACATACACTCACAAAATCTTACTAGATACAAATGCATTAAATTCCCTGAAAACTAAATTTACTAAGAAGTCTGGTTTACACAACGTGAACAATAGATATAAGGATAATTATTATGTTCCCTGTGATCGTACAGCCACGCCCATTTCATTTGCATATAGTTCCGCTAAATTGTATAATAAGCTATCTAGGGAACTTAAAAATTTAAACATTAGGCAGTTTAAATATAAATTAAGGCACTTAATATTAAATACTGATATATAGATCCTAGTAGTTAGAACTTACCTTACAATTAAGTTCAGAGACAGTAAATATTATTGATATTTAAGTTTTTTCTTTTTCTCTTTTCTTTATTCTGTATACTATGAATGTATCCTCCTTTCGTATGTATGCATCTTAGAATAAAAAGTAGTAAGGAAGGAGTGCTTTGCCAATATTACTTGACGGCGATGGTTATCCAAAATGACTGCCATTTATTTTGCGGCATTTTAATGAAGCAGGTGGGAATAAAACACTTGTATCTAAATGTACATATTTACTTAAAACTAAAGTACCGTAACACAATTACATTCAATTTAAAATAAAATGTCAAGTTTAGAGATATACTATAAAATTGCATTTATTCCTCCTAATACTCTTAAAAAAGCTTAAATCATACAATACAACTTATTGCTGTCATCCTGACCTAAATTAACAATTAATACTGTAACAGACCCTATTATCAAATAAAAGTAACTTTAAAAGTAATTAATCACCCAGCAATCCAAAAAAAACAACTTTCCAACAACTGATAATCAACCGATGAATCATAAATCGTTTACCAAGATGGCCCACTTTGTCAATTTATTTACGTATCGGATATATGGGACACGCTCCTTCCTTACTACTCTATATTCTAAGGTTTGCATACAATTATTGTGTTTATACATAAACTTATTCTATGCACTGTCTAGCTTGTTAAGTGAAGTAGCCAATTTGTGCTAGACTTCGCCAGCTATGTGTTGAAAATATTAGTTTCTTGTTTAGTAAGTAGCAAGTTAAGCTAGTTTGTATATTAGACTACAGTTTCCATAAAAGTAGTCATTATTATTATTATTAAGTCTAAAAATTAATCAAATAAATAAAAATAGTATGATAAAAGAAAGAAAGATGAGTTTTAAAAATAAAAGGACATATCAGAGACAATGTATGAATCTTGCGGAAGCTAGGTAGGTATGCAGAGATAGGAAAGCATGGAGAAAGATTGAGAATGAAAAATAATAAGAGGCAGAGATTGTTTTGCCTACCGCACACTGGAATGACGTGAAAGTTATGTTATGTTATGTTAATAAAATAAGATTGAAAATTTCATAGAAGTGGCTTTGGAATTTTTTTAGTTAGCATCTATAAAAAACATATGTCTACCAAACTCTATCTGACCTGAAGGGTTAAACATCCATCTAACATAGATTATTGTTGTTTTTACAATGTTGCTTATTTTCATTATGAATGTTGCATGTTGCAAGGTTGCATAATTATCCTAAAATAATTTTTATTAAAATTATTTCATTTTTTTAAATTCCACTTTGTAGGTTGGATGGTCGTGTGTTGTTCCACACAATATATTTGCTATATGCTTTATAAGTGCTTTATATTGTTGATATGAATCGCAGGTTTTAAATACACTATGGACTTTTAGCAAATGTATTTGTATCCTTCTCTTTCTTACTTGGAAATTTGGTTGCTTTGGATGTTCAAGTCTTTAGGTATTGAACTTACATATGTCAATGAATTCCTTACATTCAATTTTTATTAACAACCTGATTTTGATGGAATACCAGACTGCAATTAAATACTATATACCTAGTTCTCATTATATGAAATAAATTCACCTGATTTTGCTACCTCATACTGTTTTATGTGAATATTACTACATTTGCAAATTAAACTTTAATTTATATAATATATTTTTGGGATTTTTAATGGTGTATTTAATTATCAATCTAAGTTTCGATAACACTTACAGTTATCTTCGTCAGTAGTAATGTTTGTTAAAATTGTTAAAGATGTAGTAAACAATTTTGTCAAATTTGAAAAATTGTTTACTACATCTTTAACAATTTTAACAAACATTACTACTGACGAAGATAACTGTAAGTGTTATCGAAACGTTTAGATTGTATAATTTAAAGTACACCATTAAAAAATCCCAAAAAAGATAAGTATTTTATTATGAGTGTTAATGGTGAAAGTTTACATTTTCATAAACTTTAATTTGTTTACTGTTAAATACAGGGTGTCTTGGCTAGACCGTTCATGAGAAGTTTATGGTGTTGTGGCCAAAATAAATACTTGAAAATTTAGAATCAGGTATAATTGATTGTGCTCTCTTCAACTAAACTATTTTCAGACTTCTAGCGCTTTAGGTTATACCGGAAGCAGCCATCTACTTTGTTATTTTCAATGGAACACCCAATATATTTTTGCATATTTTGGATGGCAACCATTATTTAGGATCTATTTTATGGAAACTATACCATGTCCATCTATTACAATTTTTGAGATAAAAATTATTTTCCAAAATCTTGACAGCTGTTGACATTTACAAAATGGACTGTAACTCCTATTTGGATTGAGATAAAAAGTTAAAATCCAATGAAGTTTGAGTTTAATGATGCATTTATCGTAAGCATTTTTTGAACAAAAATCTTTGCCTGAGAATAATTCCTAAATTTATATTTTTCAGCCAGAGTTAAAAATGTAAAAAAATCGATTTTTGTTTAATGGATTCCCCTATTTTTGTTACTTAATCGAATTGGCGATAAGATTTGCTACAAAGTGATATGACATGTTGTTATACCTAAATCAAACTGTTCTAGAGTTATTAAAAATTATTATTAATTTTATTAAATACATAGATAAAAAGTTTACCTCGAGTAGGATTTGAACCTATGACCTGAACTTTGCTAGAGTTATTCTAAAAAACGGAAAATTTTAATTCCTTAGTCATTTTTTCGAGAATGCTATGAATGGTTCCTATGGATACGAGAAAAAATTTTTGAAATGTCAAGTTTGGAATTTGTGATTTAGTACTTATCCCTTACGTGCCTTAATATTTTGCTAAAAAGAGTGACAATGGATAACAATAACGAAAATAACGTTTATACAGATCAAGAACTTCTTAATTTATTGTTTATACATGGAAAATGTGACAAGATTCTTAGTAGATTCTTTGTGCGCTTTGGACAAATTGGTTAAGTGTTAAATCGACCAAAAACTGTAGTTGATGATGAAGTGGGAGAGTTGAATACCTTGGGTTACTTTTAGGCCAATTCGCAGGGCCATTCGGTGCATTTTTTCAGTATGATGCAAGTTTTATGTAATGCCGCCTCTTGTAAAATTAAAATAAGTAACCTTAAATTATTTGTATTCAAAAACACATTTCAAAATGCTAAAGAACTTTTATTTTATTTTGCCACCATAATGTTCTTTATACGCCTCCAAATGCGGGCGTAATGTGGTCTTTATAGCACGGAAATGTCATTGATGCTAAGCAGCATGATTGACAGCAAACACATGACATGATATATAATAGCAATATCACAGTATCTTAGTAACAACAAATTAGCCTACTGTCGACTTTATTTCACTGCATTTGCATTTAAAAACTTGAACTGAATCTTTTTAAAATTTTGTTCCAGTTTCATGGTGCAAAATAAAATAAAACATTGTATGTACCACGGGCATAATTGTAGATTATGGCTCTCAGGAATATAAAAGCCCTCCGCTTGGCGTCGGGCTATTAACATTCCCTCGAGCCATAATCTTCTGATTATGCCCTTAATACATAAATATCTATTATTTTATAAGTAATAATTTTAAAATAATCTGACATTAACAACTTTAAAGATGTATATTATCAAGAATCTTACTGCTACCATTGTCTCTACTACCTACAATTAACAGTTTTGCAGTTTCACCCTTGTAACTTTAAGTTTTGCAAATTCATCAACTGATGCTGTGTAATCTAAACTGGCAGCTAATGTGTTCTCAGTTGAAATTATAGTCAACTTTGTATGGTTTATCAGACATAATGAATTTCTAAGATAATTTTTAATAAGTTTTAATTTTGAAAAGCTTCATTCCCACTGGCCACAGATATAGGTAGTGTTAAGATCCTGAGTGCTATAACTGCATTTGGACATAAAGTTATTTTTAGCTAAACAACGTAAAAATTCGATAGGTCGCCTAGATGAGGGTAGCATTCGGGTTACATCCTGCAGTTCTTCCTGAAGATCAGCAGCACTTAAATCTGAATAATTTTGGACTGAAAGTGTTGATTGTTGCATAGTTCTGATTTGTACAATGTCATACAAAAACGGAGTGTTGTTGCTATTTTATTTTAATAGTAATGTCAAGAACGTAATTAATAAAGTTTATTTTAAATTTTTTCCCCTCTGTTAAGGACTCATCAACAGCTTTGTAATCAAACTGAGGTTTTTTCTCCCAACTCTAACTTCAGTTTTGGTTTGAAAATCTGTGCTGCATTCAAGATTCTCTGCGGTCTGATTAGCAACCGTTTTCATCTGTTCATATCCAGACTGTCGTAATGTTTTCAGTTTCTGGATGGTTTTTGTTAACATCCTCACACAATCTGATAAATTTATGGTCATAGATTGCAATAGCTTTGACACTGCGTTTATTTCAAATGAACTATTATGCCAAAGAGTTACACGGTATATAAACTTGTAGTTTTTAATATTTTTTGCTAACGCTGTCGGTTTAAGTTGGTCTGAGCATCTCTGTTGACATCTTCTATAATTTCGAATAATGCGTCATAAATTTCACAAAGGTGAAATAATAAAGATTTCAAGGTGTCTATCCTACTCGGCTACCTAGTAGCACTCAGTGGTTTCAAAGTTAATTGTGCAAGATGTTTTGTCGCTTTGTGGGACCAGTAAAAAATGTGTAAAGCTCTTGTGCAATGGAAAAAAGGTAACTGCTTCTGTAGAAGAAAACGCTGCGTTATTCACAACAAGGTTCAAAGAATGATAGGCACAGGGCACATAAAACGCCCTTGGATATTTTTGAAACATTCTGTTTTGTACGCCCTTTCTTACTCCCTTCATATTGACTCCGTTGTGATATCCTTGTCCTCTAAGCCACTTCAACTCAAAACCCAACATTTCCATATGTGTCAGAATGAGCTGTGCCAGTTCCTCTCCTGTTGAACCACTAGCATAAAAAAATCCAATAAAGAATTCTTCAACATTATAACTGTTGTTGACAGAGTTGTAAGCAACTATTCTTATTATTAATGAGAGCTGTTCAATATAGCATGGAAAAGTACGTATTTAGTAGTTTTCACGATTTTGAATATTTCGTTTAGAATTTTATTTGCCCTCAAGTTTATCAACTCATCCTGTATATTATTGCTTAGGTAAGTTACAGACCATTTACCAGATTCGCGTTGACTCCTTAACTCAGAAAATAGCTCCACCAATTTTAAGGAATTTCCATTATTTGGCTAAAACAAATGTTTGGTTGTTCCACAGAAAGCCAAACATTGTGACGCCAATAGTCGAATTATGAATTTCTTTATAGATCTTTCATGCATTGTCGGAGCCCTTGAAAGATTTCCCCAGTCAGAATATCCTTTTTTAGGCCAGTCGCTAATAGAGGAATAGCATGCACCAGCAATAAAAAACTGAATATTTTTTGCAGAGTACAGTAACCAACTTCTCTCAACTACTTTTCCGTTGCTCAATACTCTTAAATAATGTGAGAGTGAAAATCTATGCCTTCCTTTATTACGAGCAACTCGAATCTTTTCATTTGATGTGGCCTTTTCTCAACACCTATCTGACGAATTTTAGGTGTCATGTAAGCAGCATTCCTCAGCTCAGGATCAACTAAAACTTCGTTTATAACGTCTTTAGTAGCCGTACATGTACCCCTAGTTTCCCTGTTTAAGTTCCGGTTCGGGATGAATTTCTGATGGTGTTTCCCCGTTTTCGTCAACAATTGGAAGCGACTTATAGTCCATTGAGTTTTCAGCTGCCAAATCGTCCACATTCGACAAATTTGTTGAGCAAGTGGACACAACATTTTTTTTGTTAAGAATCCCCTCAAAGCTTAGCTAAATTTTTTCTTCTTTCCACCTCTTTCATTAACCGTTTCTTATTGTACTCAGTTCCTGATAATTTTGCCCTTTTCTTATTCATAACGCTATAATTGAATGTAAAAAAGCGTCAGTAAAATTCATGCCTACAGGTGTGACAACGAAAATTTGACCCCTTCGTAACATTGTGAAATAAAAGTTTTGACTAAAATACAAAAACCGGTATCTCTTAAAACGAAAGGTGAGTAGTTTGTATGAAAATGTAATTTATATAGCTCTACCCCAGTGTTAACCTCCTCAAAAAATTTCAATAGCACAAAGGGTACGGTGACCTCGAGGTAAACTTTTTATTTATGTATTTAATAAAATTAATAATAATTTTTAATTACATATTTACTTTTGAACATATTCGTTCATAACAAAAACTTATGATAAGTTATTCATTTATCACAGTCACAAATCGACTGACTCGTTTTCGAGAATGCTTCTTAAATTTAAATAAAAACTAAGTCCCGTTGCGTATGCGTGCGAGTGAGATAGGAATGACACTGACAGTAACATTGTTAACAATCCCCACGGAAGGCAGCCGCCAGCATATAACTGCCATCTTGACCTACTTAACGAAGTTTCGCTACTGATTTTAAAGCATCACGAGGGGTCGAATTTTCGTCGGAACAATTACTTGCAATACTTTTACTTATACACTGGTTTTATTAACCGCACAAATGTTATCTTTGAAGTGAAATACACAACCTTAAACTATGTTTAAACTGGCGTGATCTTCACACACTTATAACGAGCGCGCAGCCTAGGCGAGTAGTACGCCGTCTCGGCGTACCGGTTTGGCACAGGGACCCACCATGTTCGCGGATTCCTCTTATCTCCCCTTCGCACGTCGCATTTGAATGTGCGCCCAGGCGCGGATTCGGAAATTGTTTAGCGGCCGTTTTAAACCGTGAAATGGCGCCTAATGCGGTCGTCTCTGCATCGTAGCACGACACGGCCCTGCCAATTCCAAAGCCTCAGCTCGTGCTAGCGAAGAATATCTGGGAATCACTAGGTGTTCAATACATAGGATTTTGAAGAAGCATCACTTCCGTGACTACCAATTCTCGTTAGTACATGACCTGCATCCTCGGGACACCAACGAGTCAAGTCAATTTTTTGAGAAAAATTTTATGGACGGACGAATCTTAAGTTTTCGCCTGAAGGGATTTTTAACAGTCATAACAGCCATGTCTGGGCTTCAGTCAGCCCGCATGAGATCCGAAAAAGAAACTAGATCAGGTTTAGTTTCAATGTCTTTTGTCTTATGATGGATGACAGGTTCTCTCACGTCTTAAACGACGGTGCGTTACCTGAATTTATTGGGGACTGTGGTCTTGACAACCTCCCTTGAACTTGAGAAGAGGTTGTTGGTATCAATTGGATGCAACCTATTGCACCCAGAAAGTATACCAAGAACTCACCTTGATGGTAGAAGATAGGTGGATAAGGCGGTTAGGACCATGGAACTGGCCTGCAAGATCTCCAGATTTGACACCTTGAGACTCCCACCTTTGGGGACATATCAAGCATCACGTCTCCCACACACCGGTGAACGCCAGGGATAAATTAGAGGCACACGTGCGAGCAGCATTCAACAAGCACTCTCCTCAAGAAGTACGGACAGCAGTACTGGAGGATGATTCTTCACGATTAAAATCATGCTTGAATGCGAACGGCCACCATTTCGAACATTTACTATAATTTGTTTCTAGTTTTTTACATACATTTTTTTGTCATTTGAAGTAAATGTGAATAGTTTACGTTAAATATTGTGCAAGTTCTACTAAAAATCTTGTAGCATTTTCCCTGTATAAAAAATAAATTACGAATTTCTTTATTTGTATAAACATTATTTTAGCAATAATATTTAGGCCTTTAAGAGACACGAACATTAAAAACTTGACGTTTGAAAAATTATTTCTCATATCCATAGCAACAATTCATAGCATTCTCTAAATAATGGCTAAGGAATTAAAATTTTCCGTTTTTGGAAATTATTCTAGAACAGTTTGATTTAGGTATAACAACATGTCATATCACTTTGCATCAAACTTTATCGCCAATTAGATTACGTAACAAAAAACAGGGTATTCCATTTTAAAAAACTGATTTTTGTACTTTTTAACTCTGGCTGAAAAGTATAAATTTAGGCATTATTCTCAGGTAAAGATTTTTTTTAAATGTATACGATAAAGGCATCTTTAAACTACAAACTTAATTGGATTTTAAGTTTTTATCTCAATCCAAATAGGAGTTACAGTCCATTTTGTAAACGCCAACAAGCTGTCAAAATTTCGGAACATAATCTTTATCTCACAAACCGTAATAGATGGGTATGGTATAGTTTCAATCAAAAAGACTCAAAATTATGGTTTCCATCAAAAAATGCAAAAATATATAGGGTGTTCCATTGAAAATAACGAAGTAGATGGCGACTTCCGTTATAATCGGAAGTGCTAAAAGTCTGAAAATATTTTAGTTGAAGAGAACGCATTCACTAATACCTGATTCTAAATTTTCAAGTTTTTATTTTGGCCACAACCCCGTAAACTTCTAATGAACGGTCTTGCTGAGACACTCTGTATATGTCACTGCTGATTTCAGTTATGAGAAAATATGCAATGTACATTTCACTTTTATTCGTTTACTTAAAGAACGAGGCAATTATTTCTTTGTTTTTTTATAATATTCTAATTTAGTTTTTATTTTACTATTTTTTTTATTGTAACTATTAGTTGTTAAAACCCTTTGCAAAACATACAATTTTTTGTTATTGATACAAATATTTTCAGTAGGTAAAGTTTGGTCATAGTTTTTATTTAAAATAAGTTCAATCGATAATTTTCAATTAAATCAGTTTAGTGTGCTTTTTGTTTACTCCTTTAATGACCTAGAATCATAGTTCTATGCAACAAACGGGATTGAAAAGTTAGATGATTGAGTAAGTTTCATTTTGTGGACTCTTGACAGAAAATTATTTTGCACCATTTATGTGTTTGTACATAGGGTGATTGATTGTAATCGTCAACCTTTTGACTACTTCTAACCACAAGTATTAAAAATACTGCTTATCAAAATTTTCAGAAAATTACAGTATGAGCGTTATGGCACATTCTCACCATTACATGTACAATTCTTTTCTGAAACCATTTTGTAAACTAAGCAAATAGTATTTACAGTATAAAAGAGAGAAATTGAGCTTAGCATTAATATAATTTTTGTTAAAACTTATGTAGGATCTCTAACCATCAAAACTGCATCTAGCAGCAGCTATGACAATGGTAGTTAATATTACGATTAAATTAGGGAATGATTGTTGTTGAGAGTTTCTGTTGCATTGCTTAATTCTGTGAGTAGAAACGAAAAGTAAAACTTGGTTATTAATGAAGTGTAAAGAAGAGAAACATGAAAAAAATTAAGAATACAATACGACTATGAATAATAGCTGAAGGAGACAGAAAAACTGATACAATTCATAGGTAAATGTTCAATGTAGCATTTGAGGCACGTAATATTCTAGAAGGCACTGCTGATATGTATACTTCTCAATATGTTGACGATTTAAATGGCAAAAATCCTGTTATTGACCTTTGTTCTAATTCTGCTATCGTCTGGACTGGAGAATATAAATCCGCGGTCATTAATATAACTCCACACAAAGTAACACATCAAGATAGGCACCTCCGTGATCCATTACTTACTGTTTTCTGGCAAGAGAACGAAATAACATCATCAACAACAATGATCTAATTAAATGTTTCATAAGATTATAAAAAAATCAGTGGGGAATTCCATTTGAAGAATTCAAATTATGATGGTATGATTCACTCTAGAACAATTTTTTTTCTCTGTAACGCCTTAGGCTTGTCAAGTTAACTTCAGTGTGGGTGGGTTTGATATGACGTAAAGTGTTTGAAATTTAGGTACAAACACCTTACACTTACCATAAAACAATAAATAACGTTCAACATTGGAAGAATAGTGATTGATAGAGCACGTGAAACTACCCAAACTAAGATTTGGGATGTACAGGGTGCCTTCATGTCAGGGAGAGGATGTGTTGATCAGATGGTTGCTCTCCAGCAGGTGATCCAAAAGTGTTTAAGTGTAAAAAAAGAAGCTGCACTGTGCGTTTGTAGACCTGGAGAAATGAAAATTAAATGATTATGACGTAAGTAATGGTTTAATAAACGGAATAAGGGCAGTGCATGACGGTAGCCGGGCATGTGTTAGGGTGAGAAGAGGTGTGAGTGAATACTTGAATATTGAGCGACAAGGCTCTGTGATGTCACCGTGATTGTGTATACATGTATAAAAGTGTACCGATACAAACGGTGTAGTGGTTGGTAACGTAAATGTACGAGTTCTGAACTATGCATTGACACAGTCTTATTAAATGAGAATGCGTGTGAGGTACAAACTGTTCTGAGGAAGTTTGATATAGTCTGTGAGGGCATGGACCTCAAAGTAAACGTGAACAAAACAAAATAGTGTGGTGTTCAATCGAGAAGGTGAAAAGGAGAGTAGAGTATTTACCCTGCATGATGAAATCGTGGAACAAGTGGACGAATTGGTATATCTGGGTAGAATGTTCACTGCAGATGGTACAATGGATAGCGAGATTGATGACGGGTCAATGCTGGAAGGAAAGTGATTGTAAATATACGCACGATAATAAAAATCGAAAGCATGAGCGTAGCTGCGAAACGAGCAATCTATAATGGCGTGTTTGTCCCGTCAAAACTGTATGGGAGTGAGACACGGGTATGTCAAAAAAAGCACGAAAGTAAAATAAATGCTATGGACATGGGAAAGATAGGTATAAAAGTAGCACACTACGCTGGTAGTCACATGGAAGGAATGAATCACGCAAGATTAGCAAAACAGATTTATGTGGGTGAAGTTAGAGGTAAGGCCGCGTAAAACTTGGCTGAATGCAGTAGAATGTGTGATAAAAGAAAGATAAGGAGTTTTAAAAACAAAAGGGCATGTCGGAGATAATGTATAAATCTTGCGGAAGCTAGGGATAGGAAAGCATGGGAAAGATTTCAAAATAAACGAGATAGAAATTTAGTATGCTTACCCCGCAAGGGAATGGCCTGATTGTTATGTTATGTTCAATCTGGGAAAAATAGTCTCTAGGTGCCACCATAATCTGAAATTTCTCGGAAACAAACAGTCCTAGGTGACTTGTTAAGTTATTCCTACCTGATTGGTAGATAGAATCGTTGTCTACTGGATAAAATCATACACAATTCGAGTTCAAACATTCATTTTATACTATACCGTTTCACTTTAAAAGAGCACGTTAAATTTTGTCTCAGTAATCTTAATAAATCTATCTTAATCCCAAAATAACAAATACACACACGTCAATTTAATTTTGAAAATCTTTAACTTGAATTAACATTCAAAATAAATCTATTCAAAGCTTAATAAAATTTTGAAACATACTTTATCGTAAACTTATAGGTCACACCCTGTATACTCCTAAAACCAAAGTAGTGTGATGTTATCTGGACACTTTCAAATTTACTCTCGTATAAATATGAAACATTATTGATACCTGTCACAAAAATTTTGGAATAAATATAACCCAATTTGGAAAAATAATAATTAGTCTATTAATTTTTAACCACAAAAACATTAATTCGTATCTCAAAACGATTAGTGCGTCTTTTGTGGATTATATATCTTATCTAATACTGTTTGCAATTATCATTAAACTGTATTTAAACGTTCGTAAGTATGAATCGCTGTGATTCAAATCTGAAACTTTACTTAATAAATAAATCGTGACCGGTATTGTATACTCAATGACTCTTAATGTACGCAAAGCAATTAAATTTTGTAATCGATCTGACTCAAAATAAGCTATTTTCAGATCAATTATATATCCAAAATGTATTATTTTTAAACAGCGTAATCCTTTATTCTGTATTATAAGTGTTTTGTAATTGTGGTTTCATATTAGTTGAGCTGATCGGCCTATTTCCACAGTGTTTGCTTGTTGACCGCGACGATTCGGAAGCGGATTCTGCTTCCTTCATCAAGCTTAGTCCTGAGAACTTGCTCCACTGAGTAATCCAATATATATTTTAATTTAAACTTTTTTGTGGTTTCGCAGTAGTTTATTGCGCATGTTGCGCCGTAACTTATTACGCAAGTGTATTGCGCTTAAGTTCTTCGCGCATTATTGGAATCCATATGGGTTTCATTTTCACTCTAGCTTGGCTTATTGGCACTAGCACTGCTATTCGATGATACAGTATGCAGGCTATTCGTTATTTTTCCGTTAATTTTTGAGGAAATTATTGATATATCCTGCACAAAATGTTGAGCTCCTCGTTTGTCAGCCATACTGGGTTACGGCATATTTCCAGAATTTGGAAATTTGTAGGCCTACGTAGTTTAACGAGATGTCTTTTTGTAACACGTCGGCTACGTAGATTCCCGTAAATCTGTGATCCTTCTCTTCGTGATCACAGCCCTCTTGGTTTAATTCCTCGTAGCAGGTATGACGCAAGCTAAACATCCATCGTGAAACAGTCTTTCTTTTTCAGTTCAGCCGTATGGCTGACGAACCATTTTTTGTGTCTATTGTAGCAACAGTCATGGGATTGATACACGGTGTTGGTTGGTTGCGATGATCCATCAAGACTGGAACTTTGTTGTATTGAAGAGGTAGAAGCTATTTAATCGCGATTCGGTTCTAGCTATCGTCAACCTTATAACCACCATGGGGGTGTGTCCAACTGTGTCCGTCTGGAGGAATTTTCTTTTAAATTCCAGAATGAGTGTGGAGCCGATTGTGCAAAATAATATGAGTGGGTCGACCTTACTCTCGCTGGTAAACTGCTAGAATTCCATGTAAGCTTTCCGAATGGTATTGATATGTTGTATGCAGTATATGATGATGCCTTTTAAATTGAATCTGGCCCATGTACTCACTGCTTCGTTATCTACTTGTGTGACGGGCTACTGTAAGCGACCCGCTTTTGTTTTGATTGATAAATTTGATCTTTTTAACTTTTTAATTGAAACGAATGTAAATTAATTCGTTATATATCTCGACTAATACTCAGCGCCATGATAAAAATCTTTACTCTACAGGACTTCTGGGGTGTTTTTAATGCAGGTATGATAAGAATAAAACGTTAAGATATCAATTCAAACCAATAATGGAGACAAATTTACTAGATTATTATGTTACCTTTTTACTTATTAAGCATTAAACAAAATACTTGCAAAAAACCTGTCTAACTAGCAATATTCCTTCTTTGCTAAAGCAATTCCGCCCGATAAACGTGAGCGTTATTGCCTCGATGCAATTCCCGATTCTAACAACAAAATCCAATTGATAGTACAAAATCTAGGCGAATTAACGACAAACGATTCTTGTAGCAAATGTAGATTGCAGTTTACTTCTCCAGGAAAAACAGCATTTACTAATCATAAATATCGCACTTACGAATTTTTATAAATTTAATATTTTACAGCGTTTTAGTTCACTGCAACACTTAAATGGCCGTTATTAATAATTGTTTACGGATTATTTGAAGCACTTGCTTGTGCTTTTTTTCAAGATCGACCAGCGTTCACTCTTGTTCTCTAAATCACCGACCCATCATTTCCCGCTTATGTTAGCGTCTCTTCGTCTGCGCACACTCAACTTATCTACAATATAACTGCAATATATACAGTAACCTTCATAAAAGCATTTATACAGGGTACTGCAGAGTAATAAATCTCTTATACTAAATTGAAACAAAATTAAATTTCTATGCTCATTCACGAGGTGTTACAATGTTTTTGGTAAAGTAGATAAATCCACAGGTAAAATCAGGGAACTTTATTCTGTTGCATTTCACCTAAACCGATAACATAGTGCAAAAGTTCGTTTACTAAAGTACCACGAAGTATATATACACAAGGGCCACATACCTCGTATGGTAGGTTAAGTTGTTCTCCTGTATATATATTTCGTGATTTTCTAGTAAACAAAATTACACTATGTTATCAGTTAGGTGATTACAATAGACAAGTTATTGCAATTATAGTCTTAGTTGATGAATACTCATAAGCAACTATTTGTATTAATTCCATTAAACCAAGAGGACTGCAGACTGTATCATAGAAGAGCAGAAGATACGTAGTATCTTACAGACTACTTAGACTGTGAGGTTGTCCATCTTGACAGCTCGAAAATCGGAAACATATACAGATACAACGCTAATTAACAAATTAACAAAAATCGACGTTATTTCGAAATTTTGGCGTATGTGTTTTTTAAATAGAGCAAAAGATGCAACTACCAATGATCGAAAAAATTGTATTGTTTAACCGCAATTTAAACAATATGAGTCATGCAAAATTTAAATATTTGATATATGTAAATAACATACTCCTATACACCGTGTCCCATATAAAAATCTTTTGAATGGGGATCTCGGAAACGGGAAGCAGAAAACTTTAACAATAGTGTGATTACTACAAACGGTATTGTACGTTGACCTTCAAGGTCACCGGATATCACCCCATTGGATTTTTTCTTATGGGGGTTTCTCAAAGAACAAGTATACACGAAAAATTTTCACAATATTGCAGAATTGAGAGCAGAAGTGAATGCAGCATTCAGGAAACATTCTGAAAAATGTAATGGACGAAATTGTGTGACGTTGCTATGTGTGTTTGGAATATGAAGTGATAGACTAGACTAGACTAGACTAGATTGTTTTGTACGATAGTGATCTAATCTTGTTTTATTTTGTTTATACTTTAATTTTTTATAGTAATTTAAAGTTACCTATGTTTCTAATAATACTTTTATCCTTAAAAACCGCGTGTTCTCGATTTTGACATTGAAAATGATTTTTCTCGTTTGAAACACGTTAAAAATATAAAGTGTGATATATCATTGAATTCAGAATCAAAGAGAGAATTTAAATAGGCCAAAAACAATTTTTTCTTGTATTTAAAAAAATAAAGTTGTAGATGGTTGCTGAGATACGAAACGTTGAATCCAAAATTGGATGACACGATTTAATACAGTAGAAAAAGTGACCATGGAAATGTGCTTTCGTTATTGTGATAGCCCTTCAAATAAAGTCAGAAAAAAATAAAAACGAAAAACGAAAATTTCAGTTTTTTTCAAATATTTCAAAAATGAAAAAAGATATCTGAGTTCTACAAACACCATAAATACGTTCCCTCGAATGCGCAACTTTCGTCCCATTTAATCGACTTTCTATCACCCTTTCCGAGATCCCCATTCAAAACATTTTTATATGGACACTGTGTTAATATATTGATATTAGCATAATTAGGCAAAAAAACTTATAAAGTTTTGCTATTTGGAGATTATACGCACCAAAGGGATAGTTTTCAAAATCAAAGAGTTCCCAAGTTAGAAGTGTGAACTTCACCCCCAAAAACCGCCCTTAATGCGCATTAAATTGGTTTTTAGAGTTTTTCGCAGAAACCATTCGCCGCACAGAAAATGTTATACTTACTAAAATGTTCCTTATAAAATTCTCTACAAAAAAGGTTCTTTTACTTATTTCATTTTATCCAATGCATTTCGGGTAATGAGCGATCGAAGTCAGCTGTTGCTTTCAGAGTATGTTAAATATACGAAATTTTCTTTATCTGAACTTACAATTTAAAAATGAAACAACAATACGTACAAATGTTTAATAAGAAAAATGACCTTGATAGTATTCTAGATGTTTTTAACAACTCAAAGTCAATTCCTGAGAAAATAGAGAAAGCCGGTGAAACTTTAGAAACTTCAACCATCAGAAGCGAGCAATGATACGCTTGTTTTAATAACTTATTGGTCAAGCAAACAGCACTGTAGTTTTATCAGAATTACCTCCCACATCAGCTGCAGAGCAACAACATTCCCGGCGTACTTTCCAGAAGTACAAATATGGTGAGAATAATCTTTAAAACCCGACCTATGGGGCTGGAAGAAAATTAACAACACTTTGTCATCTATATACACAACAGAGGCGTCCGCCCCAGCCTCAATTTTATCACTGATAACTTGCAACTGCAAACAAGGTTGCGTGAAAAGATGCTGCTGCGTTAAGATTGGCTTGCGTTGTACAACTACGTGCGGAATTTGTCGTGGGTAAAGTTGTAAGATTACCGAGTACATGGAAGACACTGTAGACGATTGTAATGAAAAAAGTAGTGTAACGTATAATAAATTTTAAATAATAAAAAGTAATTATAAGTTAATGCATTAATAAATTCTCCAACAAATACTAACCTTACACCACTTATAATTGTGCCTTTGGCTCATGTCGGTAGATTAATAGGGCCGGTTCAAATAAAATGATTTGCTTAATTACCACTTACCATCAATAAAAAAGAATGAAATTACCTCGGGCACCAAATTGTTTTTTTTAACATCGGAACAATTAAACCGACTTTACAAAAATGTAAAAAAATAACAATATACAGACTATGTTTACTGAATATGAAATGTAATGATGAAATAATGAAGGTCTTAAAATTATGCTTAAAATACTAAATAAAACTACATAAATACCTTAGAAATTTTGTACACAAACGTTTCTTTTTGACAACCTCTGGTATCTAAATATGATTACGGAGAGGTTAACAGGATGAAGTCATTCTTACGTCATCATGGTGCAATCTTGACATAATGTTATCAGCCACACCCCAAACTGAATTTAAAAAATCCGTATAACTTTCTTCTTAAAACTGTTAAATCCACTTCTTATTGCATTATATGGAAGTATTCATTCAAAAAATTGCAATCATAAAATCAAATGCGTACTTAAAATTCTATTACGTTGTAAATTGAATTAATGATAAACGTACAATTAAAGTAAAAATTGGTAAAAAATACGTAAAGAAAACGTAAAGAAAAAAACATCAAGAAAACGTAAAGAAAACGTCTAAAAAGAACAAAATGCTTTAATTTTATGTAAATGTATTAAAAATATCTCTTACCACCAAATTGATGGCGCTTTCACATAAATTTAGATAAAATCAAAAAGAAGCAGCTTCATGCTTCGACATTCAACAGGAAGTGAAAATGGAGGATTTCGAAGTAGATGAAGCGGTCTGCGCACAAGATAGAAACAGAATAAATTAACGCCGACGCGTTATATATCAGATAAGAAATGAATAAAAATTGAAAGCAGGATTATAAATCTTTACGAAAGAATTCACTATGAAGATATGCAAATTAAGTTGCCTACCTCATAACAATATTGTAAAATAATTAAAATTTTCTTGTATTTAGAACTAAATGAAGGAAATATTCTAAATTGACGTATATTTTATACAACACTAAAAAAGAGTTGTTACACGATGGCATGTATATCAAAGGTAGCTAAGTGGAATAGGCCTTACACTTATAGGGGAAACCACGTAAAAAAAACGCTCCGATAGCTCTACCTCATGGGTGGCGGGGAAACGAGCAGCAACACTAAAATAAGTTAAAATATTAGAAAAACAAAACCAAAATATTACACAAAACATGCTTTTGCTTATATTTTGTAGTATTATATCAGCTGTTGCGTGTATACTTTGAATGTTAAATCACTTTTGAGGACTATATGTCGGAAGGCGACCTGTGTTCGTTTCTACCGTTTTCTTCAATGGCTTATTTCTCGAAGTACATTGAATAAAATTAAATAAGTAAAATAACCTTTTTTGTAGAAAGTTTTATAAGGAACATTTTCAATAAATATACAATTTTTTGTCCGACCAATGGTTTCTGAGAAAAATGCCAAAAACCAACTTAGTGTGCATTAATTTTTCGGGGTAAAACTCACACTTCTAACTTGGGAACTCTTTTAATTTTGAAAACTCTCCCTTTGGTCCGTATAATCTCCAAATAGCAAAACTTTATAATTTTTTTTTCTGTTTGACTATTATTGGTCTCAAATAGATGTACTAATATGATAACTGACTTGGGCAGTGGTTGCACAATAAGTTACCAATAAAACTATGCTAACGGGTTTAGAGTTCATATCTTGACTGAATGGTCTAAACAGCCTCCATAGTTGGATATTTGTAAGTGCAGAGAGCTAATAATTTCTACGATTGATCCTCTTAACCTGTTTGGGGTTGAATAAAAATGAGTTAGTTTCCGGATTAAAAGAATTAAATTTTTTATTAAACTATATGCAATTCTGAATCATTTGTTAACAAAACCAAGTAAATGCGACCACTTCAAGTGCGTCCAATATTTTTTTAATTTGGTCGTTTATCATTGGTAAGTGATTTGCCCCGTAGGTACGTGTCTCGAATTACTGGATCAACTGTAATAAGTCCAAAGGATACCATATCAAGATATTAAGAAATAGTTAAAGTTTCATTAAAATAAGCCAAAACTTTTTAGATATTAGTAAAAACAAAAGTAAGAAACTACCATTAATCATTGAAGCAACACATTTTCAGAGATTGACTTTTTTTTTTTTTTCTCAGGAGCCCAGCATTTTTGGGGTTATTTTAAAAACCTTCAATTGTTATTCCATTTCAGTATTTTTCTTTGAAGCATTAATTACGGTAATTAGTAAATTAATTTTTTTTTCTGTCATTCATGTACCGTATTCCAAGTGTCAGTTATCGGTCTTCGAAATAAAGAATGAATGTATTGTAGCACTTGTTGGATTCTTTGTTTAATAACATTTATGATTAAAGTTTTTATTATTATAATCTAAAACTGTAATGATCATTCTAATATCATATTTTGTAGGTGACTGGAAGTATTGAAAAACTTGAAAACCAGATGCAATCATTTTGCAACAAAATGAATGAACTTGAAAAAAAAAATCTCACTGTAAAACATGATAGTAAAGCTTCGCCGTCTTTGGACACATTAAAAAAGGATCATGTCGAGGTTGTGCCTAATAGAAGTGAGGATGTCAGTGTAGTGACCTTTCAGTCAAATACCGCTGACCTAGAAGTAAATGTAAAGTTAGACCATAATTTTAGTTCACATGATGCAAAAGACCAGGAAATTACACTTACAAGTTCACCAGAACATATAAAAAATAAAAATGAAACTGAATTTAAAGTTGTCCCTAAGCCAAGGAAAAAGTGGAACACTAATTCATCGATGACTGGAGGAGAATTACATCTAAGTCCCAATATTGCAAATTCGTCTAATAATTCCTCACTTAATGGAGATATGGACAGACCAATTAATGCTGAGGAGGATTCTACAGTAAAGAATGATTTAAATAACATTAGTACTGAAAGTCATGTAAGTAGTGAAATAGTTATTAATGATAAAACTAAAGAAAATATACCATTGAAAACTAAATCACCCGTTCCAACAATTCCAAAAAGACCGTCTACCAGGTGAGGAGTTTATGATAAATTGAGTTTGTATTGATATTAAAATTGTAGCATTAAAAGAGAAGTTTTAAGACGAGATATGCATGCGGACATTGAAAAACAAGTTCAAAATTTGTTAAATCACCGGTTAATTGAATTGGGGGTCTCTCCTGATTGGTTGTCCATCCCTAACCAGTCTTATCACCGTGCTCTTGACATTGTTGTACATCAAAGTAACATAATTAAGAAGGTTTGAATTTGATTCTGGTAATTTCTTGATCTTATTACCTAATTTTTAGAAATATCCAAATTGCAAAAAAATACATCAGGAAATATTAAGAAAAGTTGATAATCAAATGGGTTTAAAAAAAATAAATGAGCATATGGATCGTGATGGTGCGTTAAAGTCCGTAGGAAGAACAATTACTCAAATTCATGGAACGTATGACTCACACAATAGTTTAAAGAAAAATGAGAAGACAAGTCAAAAACATAATAAAAAAATGTATGAATCAGTAAGTGATTCAGATAGTGATGATACTTTAATAAATCGAAGAAGAATGGTATGGGGAAAGGAGAACGTTTTGGATCAAACACAAAAGAAATATTTTAATGTTATTCAAGAATTTAGTAAAAAAAAGAAACAAAATGTGTCTCCTGAAATTAATGTTTTACCTAAAGAGGTTAAAGATACTGAAGATGATCAAAAAATTGAACAAGCTAATAAAAGTGCTTTAAGAAATTATCCATCTGTTGCCTCATTGCACAAAAAGAAAGTGCTTTTTAATCTACAGTCTTCTGAAGAAACTCCAGAAAATAAAGAAGTACAACTTAAACAAAATTGTGGTGGTAGTACAAGCAGTATTGGGAGCTCTGTTTTTGATGGTTCTAAAACGAATATAGCAGGATATTTTGATAAAAACAAAAATGTATGGGATGTATCAGATGAGGATTTCAGTGAAATTGTTAAATAATATGTCATTCTTTATCAAACCTGATTATTCTAGTCATAATTTATTTTAGTATTGAATAAACGAAAATATTCAGTTATGTGGGAGTAATTTTTGTATAGAAATAGAAAGATTATAAATTTTTTCTGTTTTTGTTTCCTTTTGTAATAATTTTAAGAAATTCTAAATATATATAGCAAATATAGTGCAATAACTGAATTAACATAAATGATAGGCACAATTTGTATATCTATTTCCAGAAACAAATGAACAGTAGTCTGCCATTGATTTTGTGTAATTGTTTCAAAGCTTTAATGCTCATAGAGCTTATGTCATTCTGTCTGCTGAAAAAGTGGGCTTAAAGCATTCAGGATGAGCGTAATCTGATTACGATCTCATTCCACAGAATACAAGGTGTAGGTACTGCTTTTCACTATTTCCATTTATATATTGAACACTGTGAATAACGCTTTATACAGTTGCAGTTCCGTATGAAATAGATGTAGGAATTTTAACTGATTATTAATATTAATAATATTGATAATAGTAACCACAGCTTAAAAAACAATACAGCTTGGACAGTCTACGTTCAAACGCATGTTTGAATTTTGCCGATTTGACTTTGCAACAAATCTTACATAAGTTAAGCGAGCCCGGTCAGTGACCTACTGAACGGAGTGGAGAACGTTGCTGTTTGTGTGGACTGTATTGAAAAAAGTTTTTATCATAACTTAATACTTATTTTATACATTTCTCATTGATTTCTGACAATTTGTACCAGCTCTACGCAGTGTTAAGAATTTATTGTATTGTACTCATAGAAACGGGTTTAAATAGATACATTTCCAAAAACAGTAGGATCAGGTATATGTTACTGTTTACTAAAGTACTTCGATTTATTTAATATACATTCTCAACATGATACTAAATTTTCTTTAAAAAAACTAGCGTTTGGTGTATTACATACAATTTACGTACCTATAAAGTATATTTGAAAATATGAAAACATCCATAAAATGGCACATAAGATATGGTAATAGAATAATAATTTTATCGATTCCTCAAATTAAACTTTGTTATATGAAATTTTGATCACAAATATGTGGTTCTAAGCGTTTAATTTTTGATGTATCACTTATTTTACTACCAACTAATCCCACATAAATTGCTAATAAACAATAATAGAATTAAAAACCCGCAGCCGATGAAGCTAACTTGTAATGTTTTAGTTTGTTAAGTTTAAAAATCCATTTTTACTGTATTTTTTATCGCTATATATGTATTATAAATTATAGTTAATTCTAAAGAAAGCGGAAATGTTTTTTTATATCATTTATCGTTTAAAAGCAATCGAAATTACCTGCTAATGCCACACATGATAAATAATTTTAATACAGTACTGACCCAGTTGGCGTACAATCTATCCTTTCTCCTGTTGCAATAGGCGCGGTACAAGAACGATTGCACGCTACAGTCTCCCTTCATGATATGCAAACCAGGACGTACAAAGATCAAAACCGGACTTCCCACGGTCCGAGCTGTATTATTTTTTAAGCTGTCGCTTCATGATTTGCAAACTGGTACGTACAAAGATCAAAACCGGACTTCCCACTGTCCGAGCTGTATTGTTCTTTAAGCTGTGCCCTAACTCTGTTGTTTTAATTTTATTTATTTAATGTTATTTATTTTATTATATTTTGAAAATCTACGTTAAATTTAAATGTTAGTTTGTAAAAAGCAGCCTGTCTAAAATGCACCGTTTTTGAGTTATTTTGTTTTTTTTCAAAATTTTTGACACATGCACCTGTTCACAAAAAATATAATTTCTCAATGTACAGGCGAGCTTGGCCAAATATTTTTTAATACTTGCACACAGAACTCAAAGCTTACAGAATGTTACAAAAATAAATTAAAAAATTGTACCGGGTGTTCGAAAAAGGGCATCTCAAAAATTCAAAAAGTTAGTTTTAAATAGTAACCCTATTTTTTTACTGCATTAATGGATTCTACACTAAAAAATAAGATTTTGTAAACGTCCCTATTCCTAAAATTTATAGTATTTGTACAATCTTGAAAAAATCAACATTTCTGGTAATTAAACTAAATATTAATTTTTGGTTGGCTTTATTTGAAAGGAATTAATAATAAACAAATGCTATCTTCTTAGATAAGGCTTAGGTAGTACACATAAAATAAAATATGTACTTGATACTCAAAATAAAGCATTAAAACAATTCTACTTTAAAACCAAACCTGTAGTTGAAACAATTATAACAATAGAAACTAAATTAATGATTATTTTTGTAAATGAACAACACTAAATATGAAATTTTAAAACAAAAACAAAAACTGTTAAATTATAATAAATGCTCGAATTGAGTGCCTCCAACGTCTAAACATTTTTCAAAGCCGCCATGAGTAGCACTCTGCTTTTCTTTAATGCAAAAATTGATTTACAATCTCTAATCAGTTTACCATTCAAATTTTCGCTATAAAAATGTACTACTAGCAAACCACCGTATTTTATTGTGGCAAATCATTAAAACTTCAATGAGTTTGATATTTGCCACATTCTCCTTATATTACTAATAAATTAAAGTAATCTTCATTATTAAAACCTAAACGAGACATAATTACGAGTAACACTTTTTAATGTGGGAAATGTCAAATAATTTGTTTGTTGACATGATAGCGATTTGTTTATTATTGGTTTCTTTCAAGTAAAGCCACCCAAACATTTTTTGTTTAATTACCAGAAATGTCGATTTTTGCAAGATTGTACAAAAACTATACATTTTAGGAATAGGGGCATATTTACAAAGCGCAGAATCCATTAATGCAGTAAAAAAATTGAGTTACTATTTACAAAAATTAACTTTTTGAATTTTTGAAATTGCAAAATTGACGCCATTTTCGGACACCCTGTATAATTTTTTTTCGGACACCCTGTATAATTTCAAAATTTATTTTTATAATATTCTGTATGCTGTGGTTCTATGTGTGCAAGTATTTAAAAATATTTGGCTTAGCTCACTTGTACCTTGAGAAATTATATTTTTTGTAAATATGTGCATCTGCAAAAATTTTGAAAAAGTAAAATAACTCAAAAACAGTACATTTCAGACATAGGATTAACATTTAAATTTAAAAATATATATAAAATGGGTACATTCCATTTAAAATAACAGAGTTAGGGTCTACTTCCGGTATAACCGGAAACTGCATAAAACTGAGAATGTTTTAGTTAAACTAGATTTAGAAATTTTGAAGAAAATATTTTAAGTAGTTTACATATACATATCGACTCAGCTGGTTCTGACAGACCGTGTATGTTCTAAGCCCAACTTTCTAATCACATATGGCAGTATTTATGCACTTTTAACAAATTTGTTACATATCGATTGCTACATAAGAATGTGTGAGTAACAAAGCCACTAACATACATAGAATACAGTATATGAAACCGAATATCTACTGGCTGTTTTGTTTTATTTACTTTCAGTTACTGTTGATATTTCTGATAATGATTTTTGACTGGTTATAATCTAACTATGAATATTTTTAAGTATAACTGTGAAAATGTCAACATTAGGTGGTGGAAAGACAGTGCACATGCAAGCAGATGAGGTATTGTACAATAATTTTAATTATTATGCGACACTATTCCCAAATGAATCGAAACAAGAAATTAAGCTAGGTGTTCACGTTTGTTCTGGAGTGCCGGTAAGAACTATTGAACAGATTATGAAAGAAGCAAAGGTAACAGCTACAGAAAATAATGGAAATTCAGTACTGATTTCAAAAAGGGGGGTAAATAAAATAGGTGTGATATATAGAATAATGTCTTCAGTTTTCATAGCACCGAAAGCTGTCAACTTACAGTTGATAATCTCTAACAAAAATTGAAAAATGAACTACGGTGGACAGGCAAGAGGTCTACGTTGTGATGTGTACAAGTGATCAATAGTGATCAATTATGTACCTATTTAAGTGAATTATTTAGTACGATTATTTTTAATGTTATTTTTTATACCTTTGTTCCATAGCAATTTATTTTATAGTATGTTATATTAACGATATGTTACATTAATGTATACTTAAATAACGGAATAACATGTTGACTTTTTCAACATTCTAAAGTAATTGGCAATTTAAATAAAAATTGTATTGCTTTTGCGGACGTCACTGAAAAAAATAGCACTTAAATGCGAAGTTACCAGTGAAAAGTGTCTGGGTAGCCCGTGTGTTCTTTTGCAGGCAGAATGTCGTAAGCTCTATAAAATACTTTCCCTCTTGGTAAAATTTATTAATAAGTATACACTTAATATAAATGTTAAAAGTGTTAAAAAATAATGCAGTTCTTTTTTTATTTCACTAGCTTCTTAGAGCTATATTGCATAATATTTTAAATTAACAATCAATCCAATTTTTTTGCCCAAGAAAATTATTTTAAATTGGTAGGTAATATACAATCTGAGGTAACATGGTTGTAAATTTATCAATAAACATATTTAGTTAAATGTAGGAAAGCAATGACAACTAATGAGCTACAGATGAAGGCATCAGAAGTCTGTCATATTCATTATCAGCCACCATCTGCTTTAATTAGAAGCTAGTAGTGTTTTCTTGTGTTTCTTGATCTAAGTTTAGAGTGTAAAAATGTGGCGAATGTGGAATAAAAAGACTTTTCTTTTGAGTACATATTGCAATACATCTTTTGTTAAAATATCCAGTTACATAGATATAAATGAAGAAGTAAAAGATGCTTTAAGAAATGATTTTCCCATAGTTGCTTTGGAATCTACAATAATAACTCATGGAATGCCATTTCCTCAAAATTTGCATTGTGCACAAGAAGTCGAAAACATAGTTCGAGAGAGAGTAAGTTTTTTGATTATCATTTTGTAAATATTTGCTTAAAGATAGAACGTGTTTATAGCAGGGACTTTTAGTGCGAGACACTGTACAAAGCAAACTATTCCAATATTGCGCATGTCAAGGTAAAAAAGGGTAAAAAAACGGAAATTAAATCTACGGTAACCTAGGGTACCGTAGATTTATATGATTAAATAAAAAATGGAAATAAATCTACGGTAATCTAGGTTACCGTAGATTTCCATTTTTTTTACTCTTACTGGAACACTTTGCTTATTGTGCATGATCAAAGTAAGGAATAAATTGCTTTGTAAGTGATTGTGTTTTAGTTCATTATTTAACTGATGTGTGGACCTTTATTATTTATAAAACTTACAGTGCAGCCAACCTTTAATATATAGAGTAAGGAGGAAAAAATGCGAACACTTATGTTTTGAAAACAGCTAAAATCATGTAGGCAGGAGGCAGCTGCTACTTAATGATTGATCTGTAGTAATGAATATACATGCCCGAAATTTTTTAAAATAATATTAGAGATGTAGAGTGTTTTTGAATTAAGAAGTACATGCCTGAAATTAGCTGCTTTTGTGAAAATTAAAGAGTAAGCGAAGATATTTAGGTTGAAAATACAGTAGGGGAGACTGGGGTTAGTCGACACTAAAATTTTGGGATTTCTAAAAAAGATTTCTCTAAACCCTATTGATCCAAATTACAGTTTTAAGATATGAAGCAGGGTTCCTTTCATCATAATGTCTTTATAAAACAAAAAAAGTGTTACTTTCCAAACATAGTTCATGTACTTGACCGAGTGCACTTCTCCGAACTATCCTCGTGTAAGAGGTAAGGCTGGACATTACCTGGGGATAGAGTGGACATAAAAGTGCCCTATTAAAATACATTGCAACAGGAAATTTCGTTTATTTAAAGTATAAAACAATTATTGAAGAGAAAATGGAGTCAAATTAATGTTGAAATAGAGCATATCCTCGAATCTTGGGCGCGTGTGTTTAATCGGACCTGAGAGAGCTAAAATAGTTTGATCATTGGAAACGAATGAGGATTCTTCAGATGTCATTTGGAATCTGTTTGATGGCAACGAGCGCTTGGGGAATTCAACTTCAAGTCCACCTACGACCTTCATCAGCACTTTTGCCACGAAGTTCATTCACTTTTGCCTCTCTTTGATACAATTTTAACAACCATATTTACCTAAATATTTAGCGTTCTTGTCCTTTGTGGACATCGACATTGTCTAGTAGTAGGAGTCGATGTTTCATTATATAGCTGTAGTCGATTCAGAGGGACCTTGACCACAAGGTGATGTCGACGGAACTGGTTCGGGAGAATTTATTCCAGTTGCCATTAATCCGCCATCTTATTTTTCGTCCGTTGTCGAAGGATTTGGACGAGTAGATGAAATCACAATCTTGAAAAATGTTTCTAACAAATGGGTAAATTCCACACCTGAGAAATCCGGACTTGATGTTTTCTGGTGTTACCGCTTTATCCCAAGCTTTGAAGCGTATTTCAGGAAGCGAGCAGATATACATTGTTTCATTCGGATGTTTCAACATCCTTCCATGGATTCCTTCGCTATATTTTCTGAATGGCCCAAAAACACAACGGTCTAATGGTTGCAAACGATTAGATCTGTGTAGAGGCAGTGATGGAATTGCAATCCCATTTTCTCTGCAGTAGTTTATTGAATTCAAACTGATGTGTGAGTGGTGATTGTCCAGCAGGACTGGATGATCTTTGTTGCACATTGTTTGAACTTGAAAAAATTTCAGAATTCGTATGATGAAGTTATTTGCAGTCACCCATCCACTTTTATGCACGAGTCCCAATTATCCAGGTGATGTTCTAGCCATTATGCATCTCTCATCGATTTCATTCGAGGGAATACAAAAATTGGGGGTAAAAAGTCACCATTCGCGCAAATTTTCGCCACTTGTGTTACCAATTCTCTAGAAGTGACTTGCCCCACCTAAAAAATGAATGAGTAAACCCGTTATATTTATGTCATTCAGAAATTTATTACTCCCACCTGTTTTTGCCTTTCTGTCCAGTAACCTTTTCAACAGGCGGCATTCAGATTACATTCAAATTGAAAATTTTATGAATGTTGAACCGTTCCTTCACCGCTTCCAGTTTTTTTTGAAGAGTTGGCCAATCGTTGCTCGATTGAAAGATGTCATCCTAGCTAGTGAAGTTGCTTCGGGTTTCCTTATAATCTGCTATACCGCTTCAAGAAATGCGTGAAACAATCTTCACCTGCTTGTTTATTTATATTCCAGGAAACTGAAATAAATATTCACAAAGCATGGATTTCATTCCATCCGAAAAGACCTGCCGATTTTTAAAAATGAGGTTTTAATGCCATGTTTCTCATTCTGACTTCTCTAGCCTTCTTCATATACGTCGCTAGTCTTGTTCTTGTAATGTTGTGCAACAATTGCAATTTTGCGTAAAGATTCCTTATTTTCCTAAACATGCTTTACAGCTTGCCTCATATTCTGTCCTGAGAAGAGCCGGTTATTCTTTTTTTCATATTTGCGTGGCATCTAGATGAAAAAATAATATGATTTAAACATAATATAGCAGATGAAGGCGTATCCTTTATATTTCCGGTCTCCCCTACTTCGTTTGCACCACGAAGTGTCAAAATTGCAATTTATATGTAATAAAGTATTTGGAACAAAAAAATAAATTCTTTTTTCTGAAACCGTCATTAAAATAATACCCTTTTTATTATTCCATGCATTTCATGTTTTACCAATCATAATTAAAACTTCACGCGTCAAGTGAAGGACTGACAATGCAGTCTAACTATCAAAGTAATTAATAAATCAAATTTTAACAAATCTTTGACCTTTTTACTAAGTGATCTCGGTTTCGGAAAAAGTTTTGTATGCACCTCGGTAATAAAGTTATTTCTTGAGACTTTGTGGTGAAATTTTCCGCAACTACACTCCGCATACATCTTAAATTGTCTACTTTATTGCCTTGATACGTAATCTACTATTTTCCGAAACCATCATTAAAATGCCAAAATTTTGCTGGAAATACAGCCAAATTAGTTGCATAATATGCTCTCTTTATTATCTTAGACATTTTTTTCGCCATGCAGAATTTCAGAAAAACTATCGTAGCTTTAACAACGCGTAAAACGATGCACTAACTATCACATACATACATACTTATCATGCCATTCCCTTACGCGGTATGAGAAAACTGTATTTTGCCCTTTCTAATTAATTACTCCACAAGATTAATGCACTGGTTCTGAGACGTCCTAAAACTCCTTTTATTTACTATGTTAATCGCGCCTTCTGTTGTACTTAACCATAGATTTTGAGGCATGCCCCACCCAGTCTTACCCCTAACTTTATCTACATATATCCGCTGCGCCAATCGTTCCTCGTTCATTTTCGTTTTACCATATACGCTCCGCAAGGATTTCATACACATAGCATTTATTTTCCGTTCGTATTTTTCTTGATATACTCAAGTAACACTTGCACACAATCTACGGAACAAACACGTTATTCCGTATCGCTCGTTTTGCTGGTATGCTCATACTCCCAGTTTTTATTATAGTCCATATACTGCCAATCACTTTTCTTCCTGGACTGACAAGTTGCTCTAGAATCTCATTATGCAGGGTAAACACGCTACCCTCTATTTCATATTCAAGATTAAACATTACTAACTTTGTTTTCCCCATGTTTACCTTTACATTCATACTCCTTCAGACTTCATTAAGCTTACTCAGCGTATGCTGTATGATGAGCATACACCAGAACTGGTACATTCACGTTACTAACCATTACAATATTTGCATTAGTACATGCTTGTCTAACACAAATTCATAAATATATTAAACAGTCACGGTGACATCACGGAACCTTGTCTAGCATATCGAAATCTTACTCTGTGTTATCACATTTTGCGTTTCTTACCCACTTCCAGAAAGGTTTCTTATTTCCCTCAAATTTGTTCTGCATTTGCTCACTTTCTGCCATTCTCAATTCCTCTTTATTCATTCTTACTGTCTCACTGTCTCGTTCGCTACTTTATTTTCCAATCTGCACACTTTATATAGTCACTTTTTTTCAATCTAATTTTTGCATCAGCTTTTTTTCTTACCTACTGCCTTTTTTACATATTTACTCCACCAAGCACCCTTTTTCTACTTGCCCATAGTCGCTCCTCGGCATATCTGTGCAGCACGATTGGCAAAAGTATCTTGCAAGGACATCCCGGTACTTTCGATGTCACTGCTCTTCATTTGCTCGTTAAAAATTATTTGATTTACATTTAAATCTTTGCTCAAAGCTTCTGCATACTTCATTCGCACATTGTGAGCTGCCAGGTTTCCACTTTAATTCTGGACGTTCTCACTACGTTCACCTTGCTTGCTCCATACCCACTTTTGTCCTAAGCATTCTCTATATACGACAGATGTTCGTTTCACGCTCCGATCTATTCAATACTTCTTTATCCCTAACCATGTTTTTAGTCGTTCATCATAAACCATCTAGTCAATCATGATTTTAGATTCACTTTTTTGCCATGTATACATATGAACACTTTTAATAGATACAAAAGGATATCTGTCTACACAAATGTTCACCAAGCCTTCACCATTATTATTTGCTGCGAATCTGCACCCATTCATATCTCCCAATAAAATTACTCTTGCATTTGGCGTACTTACATTCGACACTTTCTTCATATCATTCCAGAAATTCTTGTCCGTTATCTACATTGCATGACATGCAATAAAATGATCTTTCGAAGTTCCATTTTCATTCTAATCCACATTAACGAGGGGGATACTAATTCATACTGTTTAACACACTTACAATCCCTCCAACTCCTTTTACACCATGCATTTCCTTTTCAACCCCTGACCATTGCATCTGACTACCACATCCATGTAGACAGCATTCCTTCCTTTGCATTTTGTCTCTGATACACACAGAACGTCAATCTGCCCTTCATAATTTCATATTCTTTCCAGTACACACCTCTAACATTCTACGCAGCAACTCACCATTCCGTATTCATGCGGTCGACATCAATGGGACTGCCTGTTTTATCCTTGGGACCTCTCGTAGCCAGAGAGATCCGAGATAATCATACTAGCTTCAGTACTTGAAATTGCAGGTAAAACGGATACCATGAAGTTGTATACGGGACGATGTAGCATTCCTACTATCGGTCAGTGTACGCATAAGTGACCCAGCTAGTAAGTGAGTGGTAACATGATCTGCTTAGAATTCGGGAGGTAGTGGGATCCATTACCATTAACATCTACACTGTATGAGGTTTTTTCAGGGGGTTTTGCACATATAGCGGCATGATCTTTTCGTATACGCACATCATGTGCAGCTATTTAGGCGAATGATGGGATAGTACCTTCAGCCTCAGAACATTATTTCCGTTCCGTCCGATCCTATCCTCACCGTATTTCTCCTTAGTCTCACCATCCATACACACTTATTGTATGTTAGGAATCCATCATTGTGGCTGAAGCAGCTTACAAAGGCCAAGCAGCCCGCGCTTCCTCTTGGGGAGGGAGCGAAACACGTTGTATTTTCTTTTCATCTTGGCATATGTGGCTACAAACATGGTTACCCCGCATTTGCCCAACTTAATTCTATGGAAGGTATGATTCCTATCCAGAAAAAAACTGAAATAATAAAGTGGTATTAAAATAAAGAAAGACGACACTGACCACACTGCTTGCCTATTAGAGTTAAATGAACCCGTCGCACCATATTCGCTTCATGCGTATAACCACGTGATCATCTGCTTGTTATTCCAAAAATACTCTATCTATGAGACTATGTACTTAAGTATATAAGTACCTATACAACAATTCTCTTTGGAACAAATATATTAACACTGTTTCTGTAATCTTTGTAAATTCATTTCTCTATTATGGAAAGTGTCGCTCCTAGCTTCCCTTTTACAATGTAAAACCGACATCCACAAGAACTGAAGTATTATGATCTTATATTTATCTTTTAGGGTGCGATTCCTGCAACAATAGCAATACTAGGTGGCCGAATTAAAGTAGGACTTACCACAAATGAGTTAAGCGAGTTAGCTGAAACAGAAAAAGTGAAAGTAATAAAAACTTCAAGAAGAGATTTTGGCTATGTAGTTGCAAATAAGTTACATGGAGGAACCACTGTTGCTGGTACACTTATTGTGGCTAAACAAGTTGGTGTCAAGATATTTGCCACTGGAGGTAACCTTTCAATTAATAACTGCTTTGACTATTGTCTATTTATCAAATATTCCAGTATCATTAAAATAGTGTGTATATTGTAATGGCTTTTTGTGGTAATAGTAATTCAAAGTATTTACAATAATGTATTGGTATAAGGTTATCCTCGTCAGCTGCGTAGTATTCTAAATTCAATTTCGTGGTAAGTGTATAATAGTAACTCGGGAAAACACAAGTTTAGATCGTTCTATGGCAATGCCTACTACAGTTTAAGTGTTAAAGTATTCCAACTAGTTCTTAATTACATTTTATTATAAAAACGGTTTTTATTTCTACGTTTCCGATAAATGTGACAAAAATTAAACGAAAATGTTCCGTCTTCTACAATATCATATCCTCAAATGTATAACCCGCCATCCGCGCATGCTCACACATACGCACACGCACAACTACAAACACGCATACGCACGCGTGCACCTACGCACGCACTGATGCACACCGGTATGCACACACACGCGTACACGCGCACGTACACACACAAAGCACACACACACACACACACACACACACACACACACACACACACACACACACACACACACACCCAGACGCAGACAGACACAGACACAGACACGGACACGGACACGGACACGGACACGAACACGGACACAGAAACTGACAAAGACACAGACACTCATACAGTCGCAGTGTGTATGTGTGATTGTGCGCGAGATTGTGAGTGTGTGTGCGTGTGTGTGCGTGTGCGTGTGTGTGTGCGTGTGCTTGTGCGTGTGTTTTTGCGCGTGCGTGTTCGTGAGCGTGTGCGTGTGCGCTGTAAATGTGCGTCTTAAAAAATTCACTTTATTGACGTCATACATAAATTACTGTTATTGCATATAATGTATGACTTGCTATGCAAGGAAGCGAAGGATTAATAGGACAAAACGACCAAACATTGTCGGTTTATTCCAGAAATGTGGGAAAGAACAAACAAGTGTGTTAATAGTGCGATAAATAATCGAGACATTTTAGTGTATTAGCAGAGCGAACTCGTTAATTATCGAGATTATTAATCGCCAATTAATACAAGAATTAGTTACTATATTTTTCCGCCAACCTGTTTAAAGGTGTTTTTAAAATTGTAATTTGAAATAAGGTTATGTAGCCAAAATGCAGACAGTGGGACTGGATTTTAGTAGAAACCAAGGTATTTGTGAAATAAATGATAATTTATGAAATTTTTTAAAATATGTCAACTCCCCTCCTTTCTTATTCTGGCATAAGTAATTATGTTTAATGTTTAAAAATTATCATTAATCATAACAAAAACTTATAATGTTTAATGTTTGTTTGTGGTTTATTTAGTTTCATTTGATATTTGTAACGTAAGTTGCTATAACATTTGACATTTGTAATCATCTGGCATCTAAAATCATTGAAAAAACTAGTCTATTAACGTGCAATCTTTCAAATAAAATCGTTTATTGAATAACAACGTGCAACTTGAATAAGTATTGGTCGCCATCAATGTCGACGCGCGAAAATAGGTTAACATACAGATGTTTTGCAAAAGTTGGTGGAATGCGTCATCATGGCTGGGGATTAGGGGTTCCCCTTGACATCCTTGGATATAAGGTTGATAGTGAAGGCTTATCTAGATCGTTGTGGTCGAACCGAACTCAGATTCAAAAATAACATGCTTGGTCCCGATTTCATAGAGTCCTTTCTTAAAAGAAACGGTGATGATTTATCTCGCTTTAGATATCTCAAAGGCATTTGACCAAGTTTGGCATAAGTGTTTACTTGCCAAACTCACCTCGTTTGGGTTAAATGATACGCTCATCAACTGGGTTTCTAGTTTCCTTGACGAATACGTGTCGTAGTTGATGGCTTTTTTTCAAAAGAAGTTAGCATTGACGCGGGCGTACCACAGGGATCCGTTATAGCGCCTACACTTTTTCTACTGTACATAAATGACCTTATTTCTTCAACAACTAACCCCATCCATTGCTTTGCTGACGATAGCACTCTTCACTGTAGTTCATCTCAGTCTACGCCAAATCAAGAAATTAAAGCTAAAATGGCAAATTCAATCAACAAAGACATTCAACGTATTCTCGAATGGGGAAGCAATAATTTAGTTAAATTTTATGCTAAAAAAACTCAGTGTTGCCTTATGTCCGCCAAAAAAGATCGATCATTTCCTGTTGTAGGTATGAATGGCTCATTCTTAAGTTTTCAGACTCTATTACTCTGCTGGGTATGACTGTATCTTCAAACTCTCATGGGTTGACCATATTCTGACAGCTACCGAAACAGCTGCTCGTAAAATATACTTTTTGTACAGATCTAAGCAGTACTTTATCTCTCGACAACTCCTTCTGCTGTGTAAGGCCCAAATTCGGCCTCATCTGGAATATAATTCTCACCTTTCGGTTAGTGCTCCCCAATACGCTCTCGATATCGTTGATCGTATTCAAAAGAGAGCGATTAGGCTTATAAATGACCCGTCCTTAACTTCTCACATACAGTCCCTTGAGCATAGAAGGATGGTTTCAGTTCTTTCTTTGTATTATCGTTATTACAACGGCTATTGTGGTGCTGAATTACATTCTTTGATACCATCTCGGGCTATCTTTGCGAAAAACACTCGGTTCGCTCATTCACATCATCAGTATGCAGTAAAAATCTCCACTTGTATCAAACGGGTGCAATCCACATTTTTCTACACGGCTTCTAAACTCTGGAATGATCTCCCTAGTTCCTGTTTTCCTCTCACTTATGATATGAGAAAATTTAAGGTAGCTGTTCATAGGCATCTATTGGCAATTCATTATCCCTCTATCCATCCTCCTAAGTGTTCCTGAGTGCTTTAGCACGATAGGCCTAATTTAGCCTGTTCAGGTCCACAATCATAAAAAAAAAACTGCTGTAAATGCTGAAACTGTAAACAGTTATTTCAATGAGCTTGCAGAGACATTGAAGAGTGTCGAATCATCAATGATAGTAAATTCTGATGAAACAAATATGACGGACGAGCCATGCCGCAAGAACGTAATTGTAAGAAGATGAACACATCATCCTGAATATAGACTTCTCAAAGTCAAACACATCCGTAACGTTTTCTTGAACTGCCAGTGGGGTCCTACTCCCCCCTGGACCGAAAATGGCCCTAAGGGGACAGTCTATAATAGATCGAAAAGTGAGTGGTTTGCCCTTAAATTTTTCGAGAATTGTGCACAAAAGATAGTATTGCCGTACTTTAGTAAGTTTGACAAAGAAGTTACTAAAGTATAGATAGGTGATAACCTGTCAAGTCACATATCACCTTTCATTATTAAAGAATGTAAAAATCACATCAGGTTCGTGCTGCTGCCTGCTAACTGTACCCACTGTTATAAAAAATAATGTGTGTAACGTAGGTGTAGTATACAAAATTTTGAAATAATAATAAAGTAAGTTATCCAAAAAATACTAACCTTACACCACTTATAATTGTGCCTTTGGCTCATCGGTAGATTAATAGGGTTGGTTCACTAAAATGATTTGCTTAATTACCACTTACCATTAATAATAAAGAATGTAAAAAAATGAAGTTATCTCGGGCGCCAAATTGTCTTTTTTTAAATTATCGGGACAATTAAACCGACTTGACAAAAATGTAAAAAATAACAATATACAGACTATGTTTATTGAATTAAATGTAATGATGAAATAATGAAGGTCTTAAAATTATTCTTAAAGTACTAAATAAAACACTACATAAATACCTTATAAATTTTTGTACACAAACTTTTCTTTTTGACAACCACTGGTATCTAAATATGATTACGGAGAGGTTAACAGGATGAAGTCATTCTTACATCATCATGGTGCAATCTTGGCATAATGTTATCAGCCACACCCCAAATTGAATTTATCTTTATAAAATCCGTATAATTTCTTCTTAAAATTGTTAAATCCACTTCTTATTGCATTAAATGGAAGTATCCATTCAAAAAATTTGCAACCATAAATCAATTGCGTACTTAAAATTCAATTACGTTGTAAATTGAATTTTGATATACGTGTAATTAAAGTAAAAACGTTATTAAAACCCAAAGAAAAAAACGTAAGGAAAACCAAAGAAAAACGTCTAAAAAGAACAAAATGCTATAAATTTTAAGTAAATGTATTGAAAATATCTCTTACCACCAAATTGATGGCGTTTTTCACCTAAATTTAAATAAGATCAAAAAGAAGCAACTTCATGCTTCGACATTAAACAGGAAGTGAAATGGAGGATTTCGAAGTCGATGATGAGGTCATGTGTACAAGATATCAGCAGATTAACTTAACGCAGACGCAGTGCTTAAAGAATTAGGTCACGATGCATTGCGCAACTCAATGACTAGAAACAGTTTATGGGAATATACTTTAAAGAAATATATATAAATATATATAAAGAATTAATATATGAAGATATGCAAATTAAGTTGCCTACCTCATACCAATATTTCAATAATTAAAATTTTCTTGTATTTAGAACTAAATGAAGGAAAGATCTTAAATTGAGGTATATTTTATACAACACGAAAAAGAGTTGTTACACCACTACACCCAACCTTTGGATGTTGCGTTCTTTAGGCCTCTGAAGATTAAGTGTCGTGAAATTCTGAACGAGTGGAAAAGTAAAAATGGCGAATCTGTTCCTAAAGACAGATTTCCTAGACTTTAAAAAAAATGCTTAGATGAATTAGGCGATGAAAACATAACCAAAAGCTTGAAGAGTGTCTTCAAAGCAGCTGGTATTCTGCCTTTGGATCGGAAGGGACGATGATCGAGTTTTCGTTACAAGATTCCGACTCGGACTTAATTTTTAGTGATTTCACTGATGATGACTTCAAACCAAATGCTGCTTCAGAAGAAAAGGTCAATAAGCCACAAAAAACGGCATTTCAAATAGATCTGAAACCTGATGCGTTTGTTATTGTTGAGCTATTATTCAATGAAGACAGCAAGAAATCGACGAAAAAACAGTTCTACGCTGTTATACTTAACACTGATTTTAAGAAGGAAAAAGTGAATGTGAAATTTTTCCGGAAATGTTCAAAAGCAGTTGGAAATGACTGTGTTTCCATATGTAGATTATGAGATGGATGTGAATATTTCAGACATTGTTACAACTGTACAGCCTATTAAAATCACTCGAGGACGACACACTTTTCCATTCGATCATGGCAACTGAACTGTAATCCAAATATTATTCCCTGTAATATGTGACAAATGTATTTTTGTGTGTGTTTTCACTGATTATCTAACATTATGTTATCCCTGTATATGGATTTTGTTACCCCGTCACATCTTAATTTGAGCCAAACATTAATTTTATATTTCTGGCTTTAGTTACCCTAAATCAAGAGGGAACTTAAGCCACCATATTTTTTTAGAAATACTTCCTTGTGTAAACAAATAGTGTAGCTGGAGACCCATGTTGTACAGTAAGTAGATTAGTAGGTAACCTCTATATTGAGTGGTTTTAGATCAGCGTATGTTTTAAAATTAAAAGTGGCCTAAATAACTCCAAATTACGGTACCACTTACAAACTCAACTTAAAGGATAACATTAAAATGTTACTCTAGAATGTTTAATATGTTCTTATGTGTGTCTAGAAATAATAATGTAATGTAATATTCCGTTTAACACTTATTGTTAATTTGATGTAAATATCGAAACAACTTCTTTATATTTCTGTATATAAAAGTATATGTCTAGGTAATATCAAACAATAAATTATGCATACCACAATAACACATGTATTATTTGAAATAACAAATTTCTCTATGTATATATGTGTAAATATCAAAATCTTTAGCTGCATTCGGTAGACTGCATAAGTAATTTTCTAGTCGTTTGACGTTAACGCCTTAATTTACTTTACTAACTATTGGGAATTTTGTTAATAATAATGAAAAGTAAATATCCTATAAGAGTATTAAGTTTCTCTTTATTACAGGTTTAGGGGGTGTTCATCGTGAAGCGGAGAAAACTTTTGATATATCTACTGATTTAATTGAACTTGGAAAAAGTCCAGTTGCTGTAATCTCAAGTGGAGTAAAATCAATTTTAGACATTCCCAAGACATTGGAATATCTGGTATAACATTTGAGGTCAAGTCAACCAATTTATTTTATGTATGTGATTTTTTTATTAATACAGGAGACTCAAGGAGTATTTGTTGCAACTGTTGGAAGTAATAAAGAGTTTCCAGCATTTTATTCTCGAACTAGTGGTTGTGAAGCACCATATAATGTAACTAATGCAGCGCAGGCAGCTAACATTATTAAATGTCATTTCAAATCGGGCTTGAAATCGGGCTTGTTATTCGCTGTTCCGGTTCAGAAAGAGTTTGAAATGAGCAATGCGGAAATTAATGGAATTATCGAACAAGCTATGTTAAGTGCAAAAACATTAGGAATATCTGGTAAAGAAATCACTCCTTATTTATTGGCAGAAATTTCAAAATTAACAAAAGGTTCTTCATTAAATACAAGTATGTTTTCGAGTAGAATAATTGTTGGCTGATGTTTCATTTTTTAAATATTTTGACAGATATAGCTTTCATTAAAAATAATGCGAGCGTGGCTGCTGAAATTGCCGTCGAGCTATCTAGCCTAAAAGACGATTCATATGGAAATATTCAAGGGTCTGGAAAATATGAAGGCAGTTCAACTGCTGACAATCCGCCGGTTTGTATTTCATTTCAATGAACGTTTGAGAAATTTATTTGATAGGTGCTCTTATCTGAAACCACGCAATTGTGGAATAATTGAGCATTATTGTTAAAGTTTAGAGTTGATTTAATTAGCAATTTTCAGGTACATTTCACATTATATGTATAATTAGTTTAGCAGGTTATTACCGTTACGTGATATAATTAAACATTCAAAATTGTACTAATTTGGTGTTTTAGTATTATATAAGTTCACCTTATTATAAAAATGTATAATGCGCTTTTTAAATTTATGAACATGTTCGATACAGACACAAGTCACATTTGCTTGTGGTTAAGTAACTGACGTAATGATGACATTTACGTCAAAAGCTTATAGCAAAAAGAACGCCTTTTTACCGATTTTACTCTTAAGAAATTAATACGTTAACGCAAAATGTTCTCCGAACGTCGCAAACTTCCAGACATGGATAAAAATTTGGATGATGGCAATCACAAGGGTATACTATGAAATAAGAGAAAGTTCCAGGTGCTGCAGGCATCGGATTTTGCAAAAAACTTCGTTTTGGGAATTTGTGTTGTAATGTTATAAATACAGTACAACTTCGACAGTCCGGGCGGATATAGTTCCGACATATATTCGGACTATCGAGGTGTCCGTATTACTGGAGTTCTTGGGCCTTGAGACTTTTTTTTTTAAAATGAAAACAAGCCAGAATTTTCAAAACTGTTATTCATTATAAACTTGAAAAAACAAACAAAAAAATGTGTATGTATTCTAATAAAATAGAACGAAAGTACTAAATATATATATATATATATATATATATATATATATATATACAGGGTTTTCAAAGTTAAGTCTGCACTATTGCTAGCCTTCTTGTTAATAGAGCTACGAAGTCGGTTAAATTAGCAAAGTAGTGTGTTTCTTTACGCTGATTACGATGGTGGAAAAAGAAAAACAATTGAAAGTCGCATTCTCGAAAAATCGACGAAAACATACTTTTTTTTTAATGGAACACCCTGTATACAATATTCCCAGTCAATAGAGAATTAAATTCTGAGCAAAAGTGGTCATATGGATTTCTATCTTACAGTAAAAAATAAGGGAGATTTTGGCGATTTTTTAATTTCATTATGTAGGCTATGATTCGAAAGTAAGGTAAAGGCACCAGTGTTCGACAGTGTACCAGTAATCGACACTTTTAAATTTAACCACAAATATCTAACGCATAATTACATTACTTTCATGTATTTCCACATTCACGAGAATAATTGATACGTTTGGCAACATTGTACCACTCGAGTCGGTTAACAGCGTTTGATGCATAGGTAAAAATGGCGGAACTTCGGAACGCCGCCTGAATTTTCATGGTTTCTTGTGAATTTGTTGAGGTAAGTAACTTACAAAAATATTTTTGTTTAGTTTAGGAACGCAAACATAGTAATGCATTTGTTTTTAAAGTAACTTTGAGGTATTAAATTATGATATTACACTAAAATATAGTTGCATTTATAATTCTAACCGTACTTATTAGGGGAGCCGCATAAAAGCCAGTAATCGACACCTTGGAATGAAAAATGCTTTTTCAAATGTAGGTGTTTTTTTTTCAAATACGGATATATGCCGCCGAAATTTGCATACACTCAGCAACAGATGGACTCTGACCTTGAGGCAGTAATGCAAGGAATGTCTGTTGCAGCTGCCGCTAAGACTTTTGGAGTGCCTAGGACCACCCTTCTGGACAAAAAAGCTGGAAGAGCCGAAAAGTCACAAAATGGGTCCCTCATCAATTCGTTGTGATTTTGAAGAAGAAATTTTGGTTAATTGGATCCTTTTATTATCAAGAAAACATCAGCCGGTGACAAAAGACCATGTTTTAGACAGCGTGCAATTGATAATAAAAGAAGACAAAAGACAGTCACCCTTCACCAACGGCAGACCTGGCAAAAAATGGTTTGCCTCATTTCTTAAGCAGCATCCACAAATTACACCTCGGATCGCGCAAAACCTAACTCCAGCAAGAGAAAACGTAACAGAGGAACAGCTTCGACGGTAGTTTGAAGAGGTTCAGGAATATTTACTTTCCGAAAATCTTTTAGCCGTCACTGAAGACCCTAGGCGCGTTATCAATGCGGATGAAAGTGCGTTTTTTCTCCAGCCAAAAGGGAAAAAGTCCTTGCTAAGAAGGGAGAGAAATCTGTATATTGTAACGGTATAAACGGGTGGTAGAACGGGACTACAGGTAAATTGGCCCCTTTTTGCCTCGACTAGTCAGCGTATGGGTCGTGGATTGATGTTAATAATTTTGCACATCCAGAATAATAAATCGTACGTCAGTCAAAATAGGGGATGAAGTCAAAATCGGTTCGGTTAAGGGCGCCAGGATACTTGATAGACAAAAAATAAGGGTTGTCGTGCCAAAATTACGAGTACATAGCGTGTCTAAACATCCAAAAAACATGCGCTTACCTATTCGTAATCAATTCCAGGTGTGCTGGACAGCAATTCAGCAAACCACCTAAAATCGGGCTTAAAAAAAAACACTACACGCTTGTTAAATAAAAAAGCGTGATCAACACTCAATAAATTTACGTTACTACACCTCAGTGTAAATAATGCATTAAATAATAATCAAAACAAAAAAAAAATCTATAAAATGAACTCTAAATGAATTAATACTCAACTAAAAAATCAAATAAAATTACTAAATATTAATAACGCTATTACTCAATAAAACAAAAAAACTACCTTTGTTACGTTAAAACTAAATTACCGGTAACTTGCAACAAAGACTTTTATGTAACACAAAAGGGTTTCCATAGAAGTAAAACACATTTATAAAACAAAACAAAGCTATAATAAAATAAAATAAGGATAAATATAAACATACGATAAAGTGTATGGACAAAAAAACTACAAAGGCTTATTAGGCGACAGGATGTCTGATCAGAATCTGCTTACGACGTACTAAATCGTTTAACCTAAATATAAATAAACCGTGGATTATATATATATATATATATATATATATATATATATATATATATATATCCACACAACTACAATAGGGTCGATTGCCCTTTACTAATAAAATCAAAAATAGGAAAAAAAAAGTGTGAAGGCGGAGCGTTAAAACTATAATTAATTACGCTAAATAAATTTAAAACAACTTACTTTAATAACAAAAAAAAAAGATTACGACACCGACACAAAAAAAATAATTTGAAACACACACAAAATAATAAATCTTGAAATATGCAATAAAAAAAACAATATTATTTTACCTTAAAGGTCTAGAATTACACCACTCCTGTGTTACAATATATGTGGAAGATAACCAGGTGGTCGGTTACGGCTGACGGAAATGAACTCTCCCTGCTCTGGTAAATGATGAATGAAATTGTTGACTATTGTACTATGATACACAAACGATCCCTTGCTTGAATCGCGTTAAAATGTTATTGCATAAATGAAAAACTTCTTTTAAAATACTAATAATTTGAGCGTTCAAACTTGCTTGATAACTTAAATCTGTTAACTGGTTTTATTTCCACTGATAATCCAAAATGTTAATAACTTGATTTAAATAACGTTAAATTTTAATATATTGCGAAAGTTTCTTTATCTTTAAACACGCTTTATACGATAATTAAGAGGCACTTGGAAGAACGATGATGTTAATATCCGCAGAAGCGATATAAACCCAAAGAGGTCACAGAAGCACTATACAACACGACGATGTCCTCTAGGTAACTTGACGTAAAACCGAAATCGGCACTAGGTATAATCCTTTGGTGAATGAACAATTTTAATAAAATCCCTTTCACAGGTTCTTCAGTAGCTAAACTACCCTTACTACACAAAAAAGTACGTTCGATAAACACCACAAGGTCCAAAATTTTCAACGTTCTAAACCACCCCTTAAAGCGTAACCCTAATCTTCACGGTACTACTACTACTCGAAAGCGTGAACAGTTTTAGAATCCCCAAAGTATTCACAAAAATCCATCTTTGAATTTTTAATCCCACTACTCATAAAAACTCTTATCTAAGTTAATTCAACCAATTAAAGAAACGGAAGGGGAAAATTTAGTACCCCAATACCTAAATTTCGTTCTCGTCCGTAAGGACTCGGTAAATTTTCAAAACTAAACGTCAGCTAAAATATCCTGTACAGCCTCTGTATGTTTACCTTAAAGTACGAACAATAAGGCCCACATGCAATCTCTATGAATCAAAACCAAAATACCTAATAATAAACTGGACAACTATAAATAAGCGTCTGTATGGCGCTACCATGACATCATACGTAGATAAACCTATACTCTTTCTATAAATTACGTCATTTTTACAAAACTTTCTATTATATTTTACGGAAAACAAACGAAATGATCCTTAATTAAACTTATAAACTACTATTTACAAATAAGCGTTAATCAATATTCAATAAACGAAAATAATACGGAAAAACAACCTAAAATTTCGGAATAGTAATTTCATAAACAAAGAATCTAAAGCTCACCACACACGTGCCATCCCTAAAGGTCGTTACACACGTTAAAACAAATTTACTATAAAACTTAATTTGACAACAAAAAAAAAATTTATATACGGAATCTAACTAATTACATAAGACTATAAACAAAATTACCTACTACGTATACAGGGTGTTCAAAATACCCTGACACTCCCCTTACAAAAATATTTTCCTTCGGAAAATATATCCGAAAAACAACTCTACTCTACAGGCAACCTAAGCCAGGAACAAAAACAAAACTAACACTAACTACAAACGTTAACTCCCACAAACTCAACAAAACTCCAACTCCACAATCACGTTCGGTAAAATAAGTCAAAGTCGAGAAGACAAAAAAAATTGGGTCAAATCCACGATAAACGACAAACCCAAAAAATGATCCGCTAAGGATCCGAGAAAGCACAACAAGGTGCATCAACGGTACTCGCGTTTGGCTGGTGCACTGAAACTCCGCGTCGAGAGCATACGGAAGAGGCCGGGCCACGGTTCACGAGATCCCCGCTTTCCGTTATTCCACAACCGCATACGCAAGACCCAAAATCGCAACACCTCCAACCAAACTCGCTACGCCTACTTGATTAGTCGCCTCTTACGACAAGCAGTGGCATCTGCTGTAGGAAAATTCTTACTCCGTCCCTACACAGAGAAAACGTCCAAGAGGACTTAATCGACATTAGGATTTGGCTTAAGATCTTTAGCATTCCACACTCCCTTCGAAATTCCTGAAGCATCAGATAGTTCGTAAGTCTGATACGAAACCTTTCTCTTAATATAAAATGGACCGATAAATTTAGGCGCTAACTTAGCTGCAAAATAACGAGACGCGTCCGATAAAACATAATTTTTCCGCCACACGGTATCTCCTACTTCAAAATTCGCTAAACGTCTACGTAAATCATAATTTTGTTTACTCTTAATATACGCGGCATTAAGTCTTTTTCTTAATATCGTTATAAACAACGCGAAAAATTTCACTTCTCTCTAACAATGGTGTTCTGTCGGCAAAATTTACATTATCTAGATCGGTACTGTTCGTCGGTACTCCCTGCTGTGATCCGTCTATGATCATTTCTCTCCCAAAGTTCGCGAAATAAGGCGTCAGGCCGGTAACTTCATGAGTCGCTGTGCGAATGGCACAGGCAACTTGCGCTAAATACTTATCCCAATTACGTTGATTATCTTCGATATACGACGCTAACATTGTCTTCATAACTCTATTAACACGTTCTGATGGATTCGCCTGAGGATGGTAATTTGCGTTAAATATAATTTTGGCGTTATAGGACGTAACCATTTTCTGAAATTCCTTACTCCTAAACTGTGATCCATTGTCACACAAAACGTATAACGGTACTCCAAACATAAGAAAAACATTTTCTTCGATATTCTTAACTACACTCGCAGCGGTAGCGGCACGTAACGGGAAGAAAAGTACAAATTTCGAAAAATAATCGGCAACTACTAAAACATATGAATAACCTCGAGATGATCTCGGTAACGGTCCTACAATATCCGTGGCAATCATTTGCCAGGGCTTGTCGATAACGGGATGTTTTGCCATAAGGCCGGCCGGTTTCTTCTGTTCCGGTTTATGTCTAATACAAGTCTCACAATGTCGAACATAACGTACTACATCTGCCTTTAATTTTGGCCAATAATACTGTCGTGAAATTCTTTCATAAGTCTTAAAAATTCCTGCATGTCCTGCTCTAGGGTCATCATGACACTGCGATAATATCTGGGAACGTTCTCCCTTCGGCACTACAACTCTCCACTGTTCCTCATCGTTTCTCAACTTCGGATAACTACACTTCGCATGCTTCAATAACTTTCCCTTTTCTATCTGCCATTGCGGGTACGCGATAGGTCTTGCCTTAACATTCTTCTTCATCCGTGTCAACCACTTATCGTCATCTTTCACATCTTCTACTTCCTTTCCTTTGTCTCCTACTATAGTCTCGTCTGGTAAGTCAATATCGGGTTTACTCGTCACTTCAAGTGCGTCAATAACTGGTACTGAGCGCGATAATGTATCCGGTACGACATGATCCTTTCCTTTACGATGAATGATTTCGAAACTATACTGCTGAAGGCGTATAGCCCAACGCGCTAATCGACCGGTAGGTTCCTTTAAATTATGCAACCAAACTAACGATGCGTGATCGGTAATAACCGTAAATTCTGCTCCCTCTAAATATGGACGTAATTTCTCTACTGACCAAAGTACGGCTAAACACTCTTTTTCCGTAGTCGAAAACTTTCTTTCATTCTTCGTCAATGATCTGCTGTTATAACAAATAACTCTTTCTTCTCCGTCAATAGTCTGCGTTAACACTGATCCAATGCCATAATCCGAAGCGTCAGTTTGCACAGTAAACGGTAGCGAAAAATCTGGACACGATAAAATAGGTGCGGTAACTAAACAATCCTTAATAATTCCGAAAGCTTTCTCACAATCTTCATCCCAAACAAATTTTGCAAATTTCTTTAATAATTTCGTTAAAGGCGCTATAATCGTAGAAAAATTTTGAATAAAACGACGGTACCAACTAGCTATTCCGATAACTCGCTTTACTTCCGTAGCACTCTTAGGTGTCGGTATCTTTAAAATGGCGCTAACTTTATCCGGATCTACCGATAACCCATCCGCGTTAATTACGTAACCTAAATATCGTAACTCCGATTGACAAAAGGTACATTTGTCCCTGCCTAGCGTTATTCCTGCCTCCGTAAATCGACGAAAAACTTCTTGTAGAACTTCTAGGTGTTTCTCATATGTAGGTGTACAAATAATCGTATCATCCAAATAGACGAAAACATATGGCTCTAATTCTGGTCCTAAAACTCGGTCTATAAATCTCTGCCAACTCGCCGGTGCGTTCGCGAGTCCAAACGGTAAACGCTTAAATTGAAACAGACCCCGATTGGGTACTGTAAATGCGGTATACTGCTTTGAATCTTCAGCCATCGGTATCTGCCAATAAGCTGACTTAATGTCCAACGACGATATGTATTTTGCGTCACGTAAACGGTCTAAAATTGCTGAAACGTACGGTAACGGATATGCATCTCGCTCGGTAACTTTATTTACTTTTCGAAAATCCACGCAAAACCTATAACTTCCATCCTTCTTCTTTACTAGTAGTATCGGACTTGACCAAGCGCTATTAGATTTCTCAATCTCATCCATCTTCAACATTTTTTCCAACTCGAGATCTATTTGTTGCTGAATAAACGGTGACACACGATAATATCGTTGCTTAATTGGTTCACTACATGTCTTAATTTTGTGTTCCACTAAAGTTGTACATCCTAATTCCTTGCCTTCAATGTTCGCAAAATAACTGTCCACTACTCCATCCAATTGTCTTAATTGTCCTCCATTCAGATGTAAACGTGAGCAAATCTTCGGCTCTCTATCTTCCATAGCATTAATAGTTTCCTCATTTTCAAATTTCCACTCTCCTTTTCTTAAGTCCGGAACAAAATTCGCTCGTTTCCAAAAATCGACTCCTAATATCAACTGATGCGGTATCTCCAATACAACAATGACGTTAATCGTAATAATTCTTCCCTTAATTTCGATCGGAACACTGGTTGACCCGATACTCTTCACTGATTGACCGTTAGCTACGACACAGGTTGACGTAAATTCTCTATTTAATTTCACTCCCAATTGACTTAATTTTTCCCATTCCTTTCTTCCAATGATGGTCTTCGTAGATTCACTGTCCAATAATCCCAATAACTCTTGACCAAAAATCTTGACCGTGACGAAAGGTCTCTCATCTGAATCCTTTAAATCGAAAACGTAATCCAATAAAACTTTATTCCTTGAAAAAGTAACTTCATCCTTGACTCTTAAACTATTATAATAAACTGCCGACTTAATGTAGATCTTGGAAGGCAATACGCGGCTCTTTATTGTCTCCGTGATCCGTTTCCCGAATTCGAACACTTAGGACAATTCTTGACCGTAAAATCCTTCTTTCCGCAACGATAACAATAACGATTTCTAATGGTATCCTTACAACTTGACGCTAGATGTCCGGTCTTCTGACAATTCCAACATGATCTTCCCTCAACTCTACTCGGCGTTATCTTTACTTCCTGGATCGGTACTTCCTTCTTCTTAATCGTAACCACCGGTGGGGTTTCTCCCACGTACGCTAAATCTACTTCTAGATCGGAGCGTTTCCGACTAGGCGGTACATAACTATTCATCGCTTGAACTCTTTCTTCGATAAGTCTTCCATACTTAATTAATTCGTTAATCGAGTTAACCTCCGTTAGACCTAATTGTGCCTGATAAGAAGGCGCGATATTTTTCCGCAAAATACGTAATTGCTTATCCTCCGACAAAGTTTCGTTTAAACGCGAAAATAAAGTCCGCATAACAGCGATATAAATTCCTATAGTCTCGTCCGTACCTTGAGTACGACGCTTAATTTAATCTAATAATCTATCGTCATAATCTATTGGCTGGAATTGAATTTTCAACAATTCCACCAACTCACCCCAAGTCCTAACTTCCCTTCTAACGGAACGAACGTAAATCAAAGCGTTACCCGTAAATAAATCTAAACATTCCGAAAATAATTGTGCGTCATCAACTCTACGTGAAATCTGTAATTCTGAAATCCGTTCCAAAAAAGCACTTAGCGATAAGGATTTGGTATCTCCCGAAAATGATAAATTCCACTTGCAAACCGGTGTACTTTTTACAACTACATTCCTAACAGGTGATGTATTTAAATTTAAATTACTAATCGGTACTGAAATATCTGTTCTTGAATTTTGATCGTCATTATTCGAAACACTGCTTACTATTTCCAAAGGTGAACTTTTTGAAACTACACGTTTATCCAAAATTTCGTATGTAGACTGAGCTACCGCAATTTCATCAAACAAACTTTCTTTAATCTTAACATCGATATCGGTTTTCGGAATTGAATTATTAACTCTACCTAACAAATATTTGAGCTTGGTTTCTATGGTCGTTAAAATTTTTGTGGACGGATTAATTTTGACTTCCTCTAATAATTTTTCTAATTCCAATTTCGTTTCCTCAATAGCACTCTTATCTGTTTCAAAATCGAAAGGATAATCGGGACGTGGTGCAATTTTGCCACTACTCTCCTCACTTAAAATATTCCGTAACAAAGCACGTAACGCAGTTACCCCTAACGATAGATCACCACCTCTAACCGCTATCTCATATCTTACCTCACTAGGTGTAAGCCTATCTACATTAATTTTATAACCCATATTTAATTTTTCGATACGTATATAAAAAAAACTTAATTCAACAATAGAATAATCCTGAAGCGAAAATACTGAAATACTATCCTAAGATGTCACCAAAAAAAAGAAATTACGAAAAAAAAAAACCACCCTAAAATGTCCCACGTTGAAGCGCCAACTTTACCTGTAACGGTATAAACGGGTGGTAGAACGGGACTACAGGTAAATTGGCCCCTTTTTGCCTCGACTAGTCAGCGTATGGGTCGTGGATTGATGTTAATAATTTTGCACATCCAGAATAATAAATCGTACGTCAGTCAAAATAGGGGATGAAGTCAAAATCGGTTCGGTTAAGGGCGCCAGGATATTTGATAGACAAAAATAAGGGTTGTCGTGCCAAAATTACGAGTACATAGCGTGTCTAAACATCCAAAAAACATGCGCTTACCTATTCGTAATCAATTCCAGGTGTGCTGGACAGCAATTCAGCAAACCACCTAAAATCGGGCTTAAAAAAAAACACTACACGCTTGTCAAATAAAAGCGTGATCAACACTCAATAAATTTACGTTACTACACCTCAGTGTAAATAATGCATTAAATAATAATCAAAACAAAAAAAATCTATAAAATGAACTCTAAATGAATTAATATTCAACAAAAAAATCAAATAAAATTACTAAATATTAATAACGCTATTACTCAATAAAACAAAAAAACTACCTTTGTTACGTTAAAACTAAATTACCGGTAACTTGCAACAAAGACTTTATGTAACACAAAAGGGTTTCCATAGAAGTAAAACACATTTATAAAACAAAACAAAGCTATAATAAAATAAAATAAGGATAAATATAAACATACGATAAAGTGTATCAACAAAAAAACAAATACTTAAAAGGCGACAGGATGTCTGATCAGAATCTGCTTACGCCGTACTAGATCGTTTAACCTAAATATAAATAAACCGTGGATTATTATATATATATATATATATATATATATATATATATATCCACACAACTACAATAGGGTCGATTGCCCTTTACTAATAAAATCAAAAATAGGAAAAAAAAAGTGTGAAGGCGGAGCGTTAAAACTATAATTAATTACGCTAAATAAATTTAAAACAACTTACTTTAATAACAAAAAAAAAAGATTACGACACCGCTTTCAGACCTTCATTGACACAAAAAAAAATAATTCGAAACACACACAAAATAATAAATCTTGAAATATGCAATAAAAAAAAACAATATTATTTTACCTTAAAGGTCTAGAATTACACCACTCCTGTGTTACAATATATGTGGAAGATAACCAGGTAGTCGGTTACGGCTGACGGAAATGAACTCTCCCTGCTCTGGTAAATGATGAATGAAATTGTTGACTATTGTACTATGATACACAAACGATCCCTTGCTTGAATCGCGTTAAAATGTTATTGCATAAATGAAAAACTTCTTTTAAAATACTAATAATTTGAGCGTTCAAACTTGCTTGATAACTTAAATCTGTTAACTGGTTTTATTTCCACTGATAATCCAAAATGTTAATAACTTGATTTAAATAACGTTAAATTTTAATATATTGCGAAAGTTTCTTTATCTTTAAACACGCTTTATACGATAATTAAGAGGCACTTGGAAGAACGATGATGTTAATATCCGCAGAAGCGATATAAACCCAAAGAGGTCACAGAAGCACTATACAACACGACGATGTCCTCTAGGTAACTTGACGTAAAACCGAAATCGGCACTAGGTATAATCCTTTGGTGAATGAACAATTTTAATAAAATCCCTTTCACAGGTTCTTCAGTAGCTAAACTACCCTTACTACACAAAAAAAGTACGTTCGATAAACACCACAAGGTCCAAAATTTTCAACGTTCTAAACCACCCCTTAAAGCGTAACCCTAATCCTCACGGTACTACTACTACTCGAAAGCGTGAACAGTTTTAGAATCCCCAAAGTATTCACAAAAATCCATCTTTGAATTTTTAATCCCACTACTCATAAAAACTCTTATCTAAGTTAATTCAACCAATTAAAAAAACGGAAGGAGAAAATTTAGTACCCCAATACCTAAATTTCGTTCTCGTCCGTAAGGACTCGGTAAATTTTCAAAACTAAACGTCAGCTAAAATATCCTGTACAGCCTCTGTATGTTTACCTTAAAGTACGAACAATAAGGCCCACATGCAATCTCTATGAATCAAAACCAAAATACCTAATAATAAACTGGACAACTATAAATAAGCGTCTGTATGGCGCTACCATGACATCATACGTAGATAAACCTATACTCTTTCTATAAATTACGTCATTTTTACAAAACTTTCTATTATATTTTACGGAAAACAAACGAAATGATCCTTAATTAAACTTATAAACTACTATTTACAAATAAGCGTTAATCAATATTCAATAAACGAAAATAATACGGAAAAACAACCTAAAATTTCGGAATAATAATTTCATAAACAAAGAATCTAAAGCTCACCACACACGTGCCATCCCTAAAGGTCGTTACACACGTTAAAACAAATTTACTATAAAACTTAATTTGACAACAAAAAAAAAATTTATATACGGAATCTAACTAATTACATAAGACTATAAACAAAATTACCTACTACGTATACAGGGTGTTCAAAATACCCTGACAATATATTGCAGGAACAAATGATGAAAAAGAAAACCTCACGGTTCTTCTCACCGCAAACGGCCATGGAGAGTTTGCACCTCCAATGATAATTTTTAAATATGAACGAATCCCTAGCCGCATAGCGCAAGCCGTAAATAAGGATTGGGGTCTTGGTCGTTCCGAGAACGGATGAATGTATGGAGCTACTTTCTACGAATATATCACAAATGTATTTGTTCTTTGGCTGGATACTAACAATATTACGAGACCTATAATACTGTTTATTGACGGACATGTCTCCCATTTAACGTATAACTTATCCCAATATTGCAAAGAAAATCAAATAGAGATCATTGCCTTATATCCTAATTCAACTCACCTTATACAACCAATGAGTGAGGCAATTTCACATTGATAACGAAGCATCGAAATTAAGAAAAGAACATTTTCCTAAATTATTTGAGAAAGCCGTACCATGTGTATCCAAGGAAACTGTGCAAAATGGTTTTAAGCATCTGGGCTTGTTCCTTTTTCCGTAGAAAATGTAAATTTTTCAAAAATTTCCATGAAGAAAGGTCCTACAGAAATAAGCAGCAATTTAAAAGATAAACAAAAATTACATGTATTGGAAGAGTTAATACCAGGAGAAACCATGACACTTTTTAAAAATGTCAAAGAAGATGAAGAATGGAGAGGAAAAACTGAAGATACGCCATTATTCCAAATTAGGCGAAAGTTAAAAATAGATATAAAAAACAAGTTGTTAAACCTCAGGAGACACAAACGTTACTTCAGAGTTTTGATGAAAACCTTAATCCAAATTTAAATGCCGCAGAAATTAATAATAATCAAACTCCACCACAAGAGCTGCCTAGTTGTAGTTATGTTTCACAAGTCACAAATATCACTGCAGAAAGGGTAGGAAAATCGTATAGTCAAACTACAGAAAAACTCTCTATTTGCAATACACCACTTTCAAATTTCCAAAAAAATGTACCTACTCCATTTCAAAAAGCCCTATTTGGGCCCAGTACATCAAACATTGAAAAGAAAAAAAGGAACAAAGAAAAAATTCCAGCTGCGATAACATCAAAAGCTTGGCAAGAATACCATGTGAAAAAAGAGCCTGAAAAATAAATGAAACTGTTGGAAAAGGAAAATAGAGCAAATGCTAGACAAGCTAAAAGGGAGGAGGAAACCGAATTGCAAAAGAAACGTGTAGAAAAAAAGAGAAAGATTTCATATGAGACTAGCGATGATGAAGAAGAATGGATAGAAAGTGGAAACAGTTTAGACGGCGTGTCAGAAATGGGGGTTGATGATGACGAATCTTTACAAAGCTACTACTTACCGAAGATAAAGCCCAATATTGGCGATTTCTTACTCGTTAAATTTCTGGGTGGAAGTCGGAAATGTATTCAATACCGGTATGTGTGCATCGTACAGAAGAAACTTGATCAACAAGAAATAGAAGTTATGTCACTGAAATCTTTGAACGGCAGTAAAACTGTGTTTAAAATGGTGGAAAGTGATGTCTCTGTTGTAAGCGAAGAAGATATATTACAGAAATTACCACAACCTGTAACACAAAATGTGGGAGATAGACTTACCTAGTATGTTTTCACAAGAAGCATCAATATTTTTGAAAGCTGTTAGATTTTAGGTTTAGATTTTTGATAAATTTTTGTTTATAATTACACAATGTAATAATAGTTCTTTTTTTCTAAATTGTGTCGATTATTGGTTTGACGATTATTGGGGTGTCGATTATTGGTGTGACGATAACTGGTTTCCGGTGTCGATTATTCGGGTGTCGATAAATGGGTTAGGGATGTCGATTACTGGATCAATTAAATTACATTGAAATGTCATACGACTTCCTAACAGTGTCGATTACTGGTCTAAATAATAAATAATTAACAGGTCTTAAATTAAATGCTGGAAAAGGTCTCCTCTTTGTTCCATACATTTTTCTACGTGCTTATAAACACGTCTTGTGGCCTTCAAACTAGTTCTAGCATCAATACTGTTAATAATATGAATAATCGTTAGTTGGAGTTCGATATTTGTATACAATTCATTTTTTAAACATCACTACAAGTAAAAGCCCAAAGGGGTTATGTACGGATACCGAGGAGGCCAGCGAACAGGACCATTCGTAGCTAAGCATCTATTACCAAAAATTTCTGAATGAAAAATAGACAATCACTTTTGAATCAAGCGTATTTGATGAAATTCAAAAATCGGCAAAATCTCTCTTAATTTTCACTGTAGGATAGAAATGCATATGACAACTTTTGCTCAGAATTTAATTCTCTATCGACTGAGAATATTGTATACAGGGTGTTCCAGTAGAAAAAAGTATGTTTTAGTCGATTTTTCGAGAATGCGATTTTCAATTGTTTTTGTTTTTCCACCATCGTATTCAGCATAAAAATACACACTACTTTGCTAATTTAACCGACTTCGTAGCTCCATTAATAAGAAAGTTAGCAATAGTGCAGACTTAACTTTGAAAACCCTGTATATATATATATATATATATATATATATATATATATATATATATATACAGGGTGTCCGCGGAGTGCGACAACGGAGGATATCTCCTTACACAATAGGGATAGAAAAAAGTTTAAATACAAAAGTTTTTCAGTAATCAAATCCGCATTTAAAAAAAATATTGTCGTTTATACAGGGTGTCTTATATGAACTGGACAGCATGCAACTTCATTTGTTTAAATAGGACACCCTGTATTTTATCACATTTTCTGATTTTTCTATAAATTCTGAATCGGTTTTATTAAGGTCTATTATCATCTAAAATTAATAGTTTTTGAGATATTTAATTTTTTTTTAATCACAATTTTCACGTGTCATTGACAAAGGGCATACTTTTTATATTTGATATCCTTAAAGGAAAATATTTTGCAGGTTACTAGTACATAGACACACTTACTTTGTGTTTCTGTAAAAATTTGAAAATATTATACAAGGTGTTGCCAAAGCTAATCACAAAATCATATTCTTCAAAACACAAAATCTCAATTTTTTTAAATGGAATGACATGTTTTTTTACGGAAAAATGTTGATTAAGTAATGAGCTAACTTTTTTATAATATACCTATCTTTCATAGTTATTGAGTTATTTTAGTTTTTAAAATCTATTTTTTAAAACACACACCTCAATTTCAAAAATTTATATTAGTTGGCCATGGTTGTCATGGAAACATTAATAAATAAATGTTTGTTTGACACTGACAGTTTAAAAATTCAATTTAAACAATATTTAAATACTAAAATGAATTTTTCAGAAGAAAAATTGATACAAATGATTTATTGCATTGGCGCATCCGACGGAAATTGTTTATTAGCGAGTAGAATTTACGCTCAAAAATTTCCAAATACAGAAAGACATCCTAATCGCTTGGCATTTGAAAAGCTCAAGGAGAGGTCTGAAAGGAATGGAAACATCAATTATGAATCAAATGGCGAACGATCAACCACTGACCATAAGTTTGGACAAAAAATTATGACACACAATCTGTTCTACATAAAACGTTAATTTGAAATCATACTTTTTAATACATAAGACTGACGATGGTAATATAATTAGATTTACGGAAACCGGTCTCGTTATAATATATATAATAAAATTAAGAAGAAGAAATTTGGGATTTTTCTAAATATATTAATATCTACTTCTTCATGGATTTAATTAAATATAAAAAAACTACTGACTTTTTCAATATTGTTTAAATTGAATTTTTAAACTGTCAGTGTCAAACAAACATTTATTTATTAATGTTTCCATGACAACCATGGCCAACTAATATAAATTTTTGAAATTGAGGTATATATTTTAAAAAATCGGAACCGTGGTTACTTAGACTTTCTCGTATACTAACGCAATTATAGTAGAGTGAAATAAAAATAGGTGTCTGTTAAAACACTTTTAAATAAGCGAAAATGAAAATCAAGACGTCTGTGCTCAATCGCATAAGCAATCGTTAAAACCAATAGAATATTTCACAAGATCTGTTTGCGTGACACAAATCGGTTAAGGTAAAATACCGCTTCCGGTACACTAATTTTGTTCCAACATCATATTTAAGGGTGTCACCTAATATAACTTACCCGTGCGAAATTCGAAATAGATATTTTAGAGTATAGCTTATTTGAAGTGTGACACAAAACTATTAAGGTAAAGTGCCACTTCCGGTACACAGATTTTGATGAAACGTTATATTTAGATGTGTCGCCTAATATAACTTACCTCTGCCAAATTTGAAACAGATACGTTGATACTTTGGAGTAGTTTATTTGAAGCGTGACACAAATGTGTTAAGGTAAAGTGCCACTTCCGGTCCCCGGATCTACCCCAAAATTTTACAGATATCTACGATTTTGAAATAAGTAATCCATGCCTAATTTCAATTATCTAGCTCAAATCGTACCAGCACTATCGTGTTTACATACGGACACACACACACACACACACAGACATTTTTCCAAAAATGCACTTTTCGGACTCGGGGACCTCGAAATCGTCCAGAACCATCAAAATCTCAAGGTCAATTTTTTTCAAATTATTATAAAAAAATTTAAATGGAACACCCTGTATATTATTACTTTTTTGAATTCTACACATTGTTCCTAACAAATTCGCAATATATTTCCCTATCCCTAAATATAGCCGTTTCTGGTTATTTCGATTTTTCTAAAAAAAATTGAAATTACAGAGTTTGCTTTGAAAATGTACCTCCTTAACTGTTGAAAAATAAAAGTTTTCTAATTTATATGAGAATAAGTACACATATAGAGATTCCTTTTAATGTGAAGAAAATGACATAATTGCATACAAGGTGCTTATAATTGACTTGCTAATCAACCATTATTCGAACTAGTAAAAGTTTATTTTTTCAAATAAAACACCCTGTATATTATTACATTTTTGGTTTCTACATATTAACCCTTATCAGTTCGCCATACAACTCCCTATCCCTAAATATAGCCGTTTCCGAATTATTTTCAATTTTTCAAAATGTATAAGATTATTGAGACATTTTTAAATCTATGGCCTCGTATAGATAAAAAAGAACATCATAAAACAATTGTATTATACATTAAAAAACGCAACAGAAACTAATATATTATGATAGAAGACTAATTACAATTTTTGTACTGGCGGCATTGCATGTTAACAAGAATTTGACAAATATCTACTTCAATTTCAAGTAAAATTCTAAAATCAAGTGTGCTTCTTATAAAAAGTGAATGTTTGACAAAAATAAATAAAACTGTAGTTAATCATTTACGAGTGTTATTGTTAGTAATCAAGATTTTTATAAAATGAATTTTACACAAAATCAGTTAGTTGATATGATATTCGTGTTGGGTGCTGCAGAAAGGAACTGTTTATCCGCCAGTAGAATTTATGCTGAAAGATATGCAGATACTCAGTGTTGCCTTATGTCCGCCAAAAAAGATCGATCATTTCCTGTTGTAAGTATGAATGGCTCAGTTCTTAAGTTTTCAGACTCTATTACTCTGTTGGGTATGACTGTATCTTCAAATCTCTCATGGGTTGACCATCTTCTGTCAGCTACCAAAACAGCTGCTCGTAAAATAGGCTTTTTGTACAGATCTAAGCAGTACTTTACCTCTCGACAACTCCTTCTGCTGTATAAGGCCCAAATTCGGCCTAATCTGGAATATAATTCTCACCTTGGGGTTAGTGCTGCCCAATACGCTCTCGATATCGTTGATCGTATTCAAAAGAGAGCGATTAGGCTTATAAATGACCCGTCCTTAACTTCTCACATACAGTCCCTTGAGCATAGAAGGATGGTTTCAGTTCTTTCTTTGTATTATCGTTATTACAACGGCTATTGTGCTGGTGAATTACATTCTTTGATACCATCTCCGGCTATTTTTGCGAGAAACACTCGGTTCGCTCATTCACATCATCAGTATGCAGTACAAATCTCCACTTGTCGTACCAAACGGGCGCAATCCACATTTTTCTATACGGCTTCTAAACTCTGGAATGATCTCCCTAGTTCCTGTTTTCCTCTCACTTACGATATGAGAAAATTTAAGGTAGCTGTTCATAGGCATCTATTGGCAATTCATTATCCCTCTATCCATCCTCCTAAGTGTTCCTGAGTGCTTTAGCACGATAGGCCTTATTTAGCCTGTTCACGTCCACAATCATAAAAAAAAAAAGGTAGAAGACATCCAAACGCAAGATCGTTTCAGAAAGTTATGAGTAGATTTATTGCAACTTCATGCGCCAATTACTCCAAACTTGAACGTGTTAAACCTCCTACAAATGAAGATAGTGAATTGAGGGTTCTTCTCTCCATCGAAGAGGATCATCACGGAAGCCAAAAGGACATAAGTGAAATAGTTGGTATAAGTGAGAAATCAGTAGGCCGTCTTTTAAAGAAGAATCGCTTGCATCCCTATCATATTCAGTTACACCAAGAATTGAGCGATGCAGACTTCGATCATCGAGTAAGATTTTGTAACTGGGCCAGAGAAAACATTACTCAAAACACAATTTTTTTTTATAATATTTTATGGACAGACGAATCAACATTTCATAAGAATGGATTTGTTAATACACATAATTTTCATTATTATTCCTCAAAAAATCCACATTTATTAAGACAAGTTGATAATCAACATGAGTGGTCTTTCCGTGTCTGGGGTGCCATCGTTGGGGATTATGTCATCGGTCCATTCTTTTTGAAAATTTGTGAGCTATTTCTGGTTAAACTTTCTTTGTGTAGGTAGTTCTAAGATTTTTGTGCTTTCTGTTTTATTGTTATTACCGATATTCCGTTAGTTCTGAACCAGTCCTAAAACTGGATAAAATGTGAAGGAAGGCAAGGCGCGACGTATTAACATTGTTACTTAGTGGGGAGAAAGTTGAACCGTGGTTTAAGTTGCGTGTGTTACCATGGATATGTGATATGTTTCCCCGCCAAGGTAAATTGTTTCGATTTCGGTATACAAATTTTTATCATTTTCTCGTATAAATTGAAAACGGATGGGGTTATCGCGAAGGAGTTTTCACTAAAATTTTGATAATTTTAAACCGCGTAACGTTCTGTTTAGTTTTTTCCAAAAAATCACTGAATGTGTAATCGCTGCAGAGAGCATTTTCGAATTTATTTGTTTAAAACTAAACGCTCACACAAAAAATTTGGATTTTCCCGAATCATATTTAGGAGCCAATGACAATGGGCGAGTCTATGATGATAACCAGTTTGATGTAATACCTGATGTAAACATTGTAGGGATGTATATTATTGTTTTGAAGAATCTCGTGGATAATTGTTTTTGGAACTCCCAAGTCATCGGAAATTTTTCTGGTGCTTAAGGGGAAAACGTTGGTAACATTTTCCTCGTTGCGTGTTCCACAAACTCTTACAGGTGCTTGAATCGGCTGCACTTTGCGCGCTTCCCGATATCGATTGCGGTATTCAAATTTTTCTCATATAAATCTAGAACGGATGGGGTTATCGCGAAGAGGTTTTCACTAAAATTTAAGTAATTTTAAGCCGCGTCAAGATCTGTCAAATAACTAGTACCGTTCTATTACAGTATCACCTAAGCACTCAAATGATATTTTCAAAGTTATAGCTTATCACCCAATTTTCCGAAATAGCATGAATTTTATGTTTCTTCGTGGCAGTTATGTCCCCTATCGGTCGAGCTACGAACTTTAAAATAATTTCCAGCCATTTCTATTACTTGTCTTACTTATAAGGTTTTTTCCCAAACGTCTAGGCCGTTCCATACGCTTATCCGGACACAAAATGACTTTTCGTTTAAAATATACAGGGTGTCAAAGTTTAAAGAAATATAACAGTTTTTGGTTATGACTCGTGTAAATTTAAACCAATTTTAATGAGATTTGGCACGAATAATAAACAAATAAAGATCTTTAATTTGGCTATTTCAGGTTTTCTATATGTCTTGGGCTTTCGCCACTTTTCCCTCCACATCTTTTACGCCACTGCCTTTTTTTTTCAGATCTAAAAGTCTTTTTTAATTTTAAATTTAATTTAGAAAAGGAAATGGCTCTTGAAAAATTTTGATTAGAAGCTTATTTACAGAGATATTTTAGATATTTTACAGTCTTACGTTTGAATTATTTAAAATAATGTATTAAAACAGTCAATCATAGATAAAATTGGTAGGTACTTTTTTATTTATTTTTGTTTACTTTTGTCAAGAGACTTTGGCTTGTTGAGGATCAGGTTCTTGTGTTTTGCGTTTTTCATCATTATGGAAAACTACACACCTGCTGAATGAGTCTCAGGCGAATATTGCGTTTTGAAGAGGAGGTTTTAGAGCGCGTAGCAGAAAATCCATCCACCAGCATTCGTGCCGTGGCTCATGGTAATGGTGCTTCTCACATATCAGTTTCGAGAGTTTTACACGAAGACCGACAACATCCGTCTAAAAAGCAGAAAGTTCAATCGTTAGATCAAACAGACTTTGCGCCTAGAACATAATTTTATCGCTGGTTTTTGAGAGATCTGCAGTTGTGCTTTCTTTTGCTTCGGATGTAATGTTTTCGGATGAGGCATATTTCTCAGTTAATGTCTGGGGAGCGATCATTTTTGATTAGACCTTTTATTTTACCTCTCAACGGCACCGGTCAAGTTTATCTTGAATTCATACCGAATTCTCTTTTGCAATTGCTGACGGATATTCCCCTAAATATTGGGAATAGGCTGATATTCCAGCATGATGGAACACCGCCTCATTTTTCGGTCCAAGTCCGAAATTATTTAAATAACACGAGCGGTTTCTCTACCTCATTTGCAGCACCATAAGTAAAACGCATATCTGTTAATTCAGCAGGTGTGTAGTTTTCCATAATAGAAAACGCGATAAACACGAAACTGATGCACAACAAGCCAAAATGTCTTGACAACAGTAAATAAATATGGCTATAAAAAAGTAACTATCGATCTTATCAATGATAGACTGATTTTGTTAAAATACATTATTTTAAATAATTCAAATGTAAGACTGTAAAATATCTCTTTTTCTAAATTAAATTTAAAATTAATAAAGACTTCTAGATTTGAAAAAAAAAATGCAGTGTCGTAAAAGATATGGAGTGAAAAGTGACGCCAACCCTGAATATCTACCCCACTGGAAGACATTTAGAAAACCTGAAACAACCAAATTAAACATCCTTATTTGTTTATTGTTCATGCCAATTTTCATCAAAATCGGTCTAACCAAAAACTGTTATATTTCTATAAACTTTGACACCCTGTAGTAATTTATAATAGTAAAAACTAATTTTGAGTTGAAATTTATTTTTTCAACTTATATTTAAGAGCGGAACTACCCCTTTAGGTTTGGGCCAATATCATTGAAACACCCTGTCTATATATATATATATATATATATATATATATATATATATCACTTCGGCATCCTTATCACCATATAACCAAAATGATGAATCAAAGATTATACTTCTAAAAGTTTCACATTTATCGTAGGGGTTATGTGACATTTATATACTTTCCTTTTGGCATTTGGGAAAAATTTTGTATATCATCTGATCTATTGTTAATCATTTGGAAAAATAGATATATTTTTATAAATAAAGGTACCACACCAAACGAAACTAGTCGTTCACTTTTTTAGTAATTTTAAGCCTTTCTATAACCATTCATTTCTTTATGGATAAGGGAGGAAGTCAGTGTAAAAGGTGTTCGAAACCAAGACGTTCAATACAATCATATTTATCAATCAAATCAGAAATTTTGAGCAAAAAATAACTTTTAAGCTTGACGTTAAGGTTTGGCACCACTGATTTTTCGTATATCTACGATTAAATACAACAGGAGCGTACGTGATGGAAGTTTCCATTTGTTCCAGTTGTTGTTTTGTCAAATGTGGAAGGAATAATACCAACTTTATAAATTAATTCATGTACTTATTTACTGATTACTTGTAATATTCATGAAATAGTATGTTGCAGTAAATATGTACTTTTATTGAAATTTTTTTTTATTTCTACTAAGGTATGTGTTAAATTAAATTACTGTAATCCAATTATATTGAACCACCAATTACAGCAAAGAATTTCCAATATTAGGTAATCAACGTATACACTACGTTGAGTCCTTTACCCTCGCCGCTATGTACACCTTTTTTACACTTAGGTTTCATGGTTTTGAAAAGTATGCTCTCTCCTTATGCGTTCCTTCGTAGTCATATATGGACATTTGCTGCGAGAGATGTTATCACACACGTTTTCTACCACAGGTGGTACAAGCTGGGTGGTCCTTTTGTTCAGCGTCTCGAATTTTTATAACACAGATTCTCGCTTACAAACTAGCCAGAAATTGACACGTACCTTAATTATAGGACTTACTCAGCTTTTCATTGACTCATTTTTACGACAGCGCTACGCCATGGTTATAATCAACTTCCGCTTTCCACAGATGACTCATTACTTAGTACTCCAAAAGTCAACTTTCACTCATCTCTTTATCACGTAATGACTTAGAAACAATCGATGAGTCACCTATTAATTGCTTTTGGATTTTCCTCACAATCGCGCTTTAATGACCGTCCTAATTGTGTTTAGGGTGTTTTACTTAACTGATTAATTTTGCTAAATTAATCTAGATACAAAAGATCTACTTATTTACTAATTGATTGTTGGGTTTATTTCCCTTAAGAGCTTTTAATCACCTAGAAACAACCAATAGCTCACCTGCAAATTGCTGTTAGAGTTATCCCATTAAATCTTTTTTAATGCGCCGGAAAAAATATTTTATTGCATTAAAATTGTCCAAAAGGATGTACCGGGTTGGCACATAATCCAGGTAAGCGGCTGTATTTCAGCACGTGTAAATCTGACAACAATGGGATTTTTTTGTATTATGAATGTGGCCTTGAGAAAATGCTGGAGATTACTTTGAAGTTCCATATTTCAACTCTAGGGCGTGTAGTTAAAAATTGAATAACTTCTCCCAGATGGAGCCTACGTAATGGTATACCTTTGCTTATTCGTTAGAAAGTGTAGACATTTCTACAAAATCATGGTAAGAGTGGAGGAAGCTATTGAAAGTATAATCATTAAAATGGCAGTAAATTCTAAACCACTTATTCAATTTTAGTAAAGCTTATTTGGAAGACATATACATGTATTATTTCCGTTCCCATTGTTACACATTAGTTCCTATTAAAACTGCTAGAGGGCGCAATTTGTTATAATATTTTTCATTTTAATCCAAAAATTGAAATCACACGGTATATTTTTGATATCGTATACGAAAAGTAGATTAAATATGCAAGACAATCGTAAAAACCGCAACTTGATATCTTTGCTGCTTTTAAAATTATAACGAAATGAACATTTTTAATAGTTAAATTGACAAAGTTTGGTTCTGCTGAGCCGAATTGGATAAATGTTGGTCTCATATTAAAGAGGTTCTTCTTTTTCTTTAAAATTTTAATTCCAATGATGTAGGTATTTATTATATTAAAATCAAAAAGTAAATTAAATATGCCATAAAAATGATACAAGATTTATTTTAATATTATTGTTAGTTTTAGAGTTATAGCGAAATTAAAGTTTAATTTTAACTTGGCTCACCCCGTAAAGATCAAATAAAATTAAAAATCCGATTTTAAACCCAAAATATTAGGTATTTAACGCCTCGATAGATGTTCAAACTGACTTCCGTCACATTCTAAACAGTTTTCCAATCTTGTTCGGGTGTATAAAACTGCTTCTTAGATTTACGCAGCTGGTAATTGACGAATTTCATCTCGTATTCTGTAGGCTCCCCTTCCTATCCAGCGTTCTTGAAAATATTCGTTAATATGGTGACGCACGTTAAGGGACAAATGTGCTGGGCTCCCGTTCGGTTGTAGATACATGATTCACCTAATATCCAATGTCATATCTTCTAACAGTACTCGCAACTCATTTATTAAAAACTCTAAGAAGAGATTACCAGTTAGCGCACGATCAAAAAAATAAGGGCCGATAATTTTGCCGCCTATAATGCCACACCTCACATTTAGCCCCAGCGGCCTTGGTGCTATACTTCTCGTATCCAATAGGGATTTTCAGTAAACCAATAATACATATTATGCATGCTTACTCTACCATCACTATTAAAAGTAGCCTCGTCAGTCCATAGAATTTGTGATCAAAAATTCTTGTTTTCACGAATCATTCCTAACATCCGCTGACAAAACTTTATTCTGTGATTAAAATGGGGTCTGGTGCATAACTATATGGTAGGGTTCTTGTCTAAAAATAAAAAGTAAGGCGCATATAGTAAACTGTGTGTCTGTTTAAAAGGATATGCTAATGCAATTATTTACCTGTGCTCTTTTAATTTGTTTCGAACAGTATATATATATATATATATATATATATATATATATATATATATATATATATATATATATATATATATATATATATATATATATATATATATATATATATGTGTGTGTGTGTGTGTGTGTGTGTGTGTGTGTGTGTGTGTGTGTGTGTGTGTGTGTGTGTGTGTGTGTGAGTGTGTGGTGTGAGTGTGAGTGTGAGTGTGACTGTGTGAGTGTGAGTGTGAGTGTGTGAGTGCGTGAGTGCGTGAGTGCGTGAGTGCGTGAGTGCGTGAGTGCGTGAGTGCGTGAGTGCGTGAGTGCGTGAGTGCGTGAGTGCGAGAGTGCGTGAGTGCGAGTGCGAGAGTGCGAGAGTGCGAGAGTGCGAGAGTGCGTGAGTGAGTGAGTGCGTGAGTGCGTGAGTGCGTGTGGGTGAGTGTATGAGTGTGAGTGTGTGTGTGTGTGTGTGTCGTGTGTCGTGTGTCGTGTGTCGTGTGTCGTGTGTCGTGTGTCGTGTGTCGTGTGTCGTGTGTCGTGTGTCGTGTGTCGTGTGTCGTGCGTCGTGCGTCGTGCGTCGTGCGTCGTGCGTCGTGCGTCGTGCGTCGTGCGTCGTGCGTCGTGCGTCGTGCGTCGTGCGTCGTGCGTCGCGCGTCGCGCGTCGTGTGTGTGTATGTATATATTTGTCTTCGAAACAAGCTTTATTTTACTAAAATTGAATGTAGTTTAGCATTTACAGCAATTTTAATTAATTGCGCCCCTTAGCGGTAAAATACGGAATTTCAAAATCATTTAGGGCATTTTCTCATGGCCACAATCATAATAAAAATTGTTTTCCCATTGTTGTCACATTGACAGATCTTGAGATACAGCCGCTTACCTGCTTATTCGCCCACACGGTAGTACACAAAATCATACATTGATAAATCACTTAGTCTAAAATACAGAAATCCACATCCAAATAGTAATTCTGTAGCATGTTATTGTAATGGAACCAGTTAGGAATCTTGTTTATGAAGCTATCGGGGGGCGTCCAATGGAATTAAGATATCGTTTACATCTTCAGCGATGTAGATAGCCATTATATTCGCCTAGTTTATTTTCTGGATCGGTGTAGATAATGGCACATATAAGTCAAAACGTTCTTGCGGCTGGGGATCGATGTTAAGATTTCAACACTTGTCCCGCATACATCCTTACAGTTTGTGTAGTTCCAAATTTGCAATAGTAGTGTTTTCGAGCGTACACGTAGCTTCCTTATATAGCTAAAAACAGAGAATGCTATACTTTCAAAGATGCAGTTTCAACGGCAAGTTAATACTAAGAACATTTCTTGAAAAATCACAAAAGACAAAAATCATAATATATCCAAATACACTAAGCAAGCAACAAAATATACTAAAATACAAATAAACTAGCAAACAACTAAAACACCCAATCACGTAAATTCCAAACATACAATCAGAAAATAAAAAACTAGCAAACAAGTAAACAAGCAAATACGTACATGTAAACTCCCAAACATAAAAGGAAACAAGCCAACAGTCACCCTAAAACACAAAATAAGAAAGAAAACACCACAAAGACAAAACATGCAGAAAAACTTGTAGCCAACAAGTAAACACCAAAATACGTAAACAAAAGAATTAGAAATGAAATCATCTATGCTAGTTCAAACAGGCAACCCCCAAAACAAAGAAGCAATTTACTCAATAAATACAAAAATAGTCAAACGTACACGAAACAATCAAGAAAAAATATGCTATAACTTTTTGTCGCAAACAAGTAAACATTCAAACACATAAATCCCCCAAACGTACAAAATCGCAAATAAAGAAACCATCAAGTAGATAAACGCTCAAACCCAAAACGTAAACCATACAAAATAAGTTCCTTTTGGGAGGAAATCGTTTTTTTGAATCCGTAAAAAGACCTAAGATCCAGCAGAACAAAATGTCGCAACCGATTTCTGGAAAAGGACCTTAACTCTAGATGCAGAAAGCTATAATAAGACTCTTTTTACGGGTTTAATAAATGATATCCTGCCAAAAGGAACCTTTTTCAAGACGTTGAAATTTGCAATTGAAATATGCAATCCGTAAGTTTTTCCATTATCCGACCACTGATAGATCATACTTCGTTTCGATCAAACGAGGTAATGGTACACAGACGGCGCATAAGGCCTTTTTGTGTAACATCAGAGGGTCATCCCTGTGTTTTTAACAAAATAAAGTCTTTTAGTGTACCTCCTGGGGGCCATAGTCGTCAGTAAGGCCATTTGTGTGTACCACCGGTGAGTTATAGCTGTGAATAGTGGCTAACACCTATTGTGTAATCATTAAGACCTGATCGCACGTCTGTTTTTGAGTGCGTGTTTGCGCATTTGCTTGTTTTGGTTGTTGACTTGTGTGTATGTATGTTAGCGCATATATTTATTCGCTAGTTTGTATGGACATGTGTGTGGATAAGTGTTTGTGTACTTGTTTGTTTGTAAAATAGCTTTTTTATTGTCTTTGATTCGGTCTTTTGCATTGTTTCTTATTGCATCATTTAATTTTGTTTGTTTGCTATGTTCATTTGGTTTTCCGTGCAAATTTGGTGTGTTTGAGTGTCTGTTGGTCAGTTCATTTTATATTGGGAGTTGCATGCTTGCAGGTTTACTTGTTGGGCATGTTTGCATGTTTACGAGGTTTACGCGTTTCAGCTGACGTACTTACTCGATGATAGTATCTTTGTTGGAGTGTTTATTTGTTTGCGTAGGTGCTTGTTGTACAATTTTTTGTCTGCGTGTTTTCGATCCTTTGGTGTTTTCTTGTTTGTCTGGGGTGTTTTTTGGCTAGCTTCTTGGTTTAGGGCGTTACGTGCTTGCATGCTTACTTGTTTGTGAGATTGTATATTTAGGGGGTTTATCTGCTTTTTTTACTTCGGGCGCTTATCCGACTACTAGCCTCTTTGTGTGTTTGCATGTTTGTGGGTTTACGAATTTTTACGTTTGGGAGTTTAGATCATTGGCTGTATACTTATTTCCGAATGGCATGTGCTTATTTGCTATTAATTTGTTTGTATGTTTTAGTTGATTTAGTTGACGCGCATGTTTGAGTATGTTAGTGCTTGTTTGCGAGTTTCTGTGGTTTGGAGCTTACGTGTTCAAGTAACTACTTATTTGCTATATTCTTTATTTTAGGGATTGTAGTTTTTGGAGGGGGGGGGGGGGTGTAATGTATTTGGGTGTTTACTCGATTTCCTAATTTGTTTGATTGCGTGTACTTGTTTGCTACTGGTTTAGTTTTAGTTGCTTGCATAGTGTATATTTGTAACTTTTTTTTTGTGTTTGCGCGAAATTCTTTGTAGTACTAGTGCAAGTTTGGCATATTTTGATGTTTGTTGTCTAGTTTCTTTGTTTTAGAGGTTGCGTATTTGCATGCTTACCTGTTTGCGTGTTACTTGCTTCGGGGCGTGCATGTTTTGGCCGCATATTTGTTCGTTAGTTCATTTGTTTGCGTGTTCGAGGGTTTATGTGGTTGGTTGTGCCCTTGGTTGCTAGTTTTATTGTTTGGTTTTACTTGTTTGCATATGTGTTGGTTGGATACTAATTTTTCTACATGTTTTATTATCTTTGCTTGTTTTGTGTTTTACTTGTTTCCTTGTTTGCACGTGCTTGTCTGCTACTAATTATTTCATGTGTTAGTTTCTTTGTTTTATGGTTATATGTTTAGGGGTGTGTAAGTTTTGGTGTTTATTTGTTTGGTAGTTCGTCTGTTTGGCTGTACATGCTTGCCACTAGGTTTTTATATGTTTTAGCCTCAGTGGTATGTTTTCTTGTTTGTTTGGTGTGTTTGGGTATTTGTATGTGCGTTTGTGTGTAGTTGCCTTTGTTTAACAAGAAATTTTCTTAGTCTTAATCTGTCGTTGAAAATGCATTGTTGACAGCATTTCATTCTCCGTTTCTTAGCTATGTGAGGAGCCTACGTACACGCAGATTGAACCCACATAAATTGTAAGGATGTATACGGGACAAGTGCTAAAGTGCTTGAAATTGATCCCTAACTGCAAGAATGTATTTTTGATTTGTATGTGTTTCTAATTAATTACCGCGGGATGAACCTAGACCATGTGCAATTATTGTAAAAACCGATCAAGATAATAATAAACCAAGCCCGTATTGAACTGATATCTACATCGATGAAAATGGATACGGATAAGAATTTTGGATGGTTTTGTTACAACGAGAAGACTTTACAGGATTGTCATTCCGATGTGCGCGGACTTTACATCTGAATGTTTGGTTCTATATTTTAGAATAAATGATTTATCAATGTCTGATTCTGTAAATAAGTTTGTACTACATGTGGTATGATTGTTATATAAAAAAAATTACCTTTGAATTATGTAACCGGGTCATGCCGCATTAGAAATGCAGTTAATGGGAAGAACCATGGGTCTTTGCGAGTAATTAGTTGGTCAGCCAGCGATTGTAAAAAGCAATTAAGAGGAAAATCCAAAATGCAAATAAGTCATTACGTAGTAATGGGATAACTCATTTATAAGTTGTTCTTTGGAGTATTTCGTAGTGAGTCATGTGTGAAAAGTGAAAGTTGATTTTAACTTAATAACTTCAACGTAACGCACCGATGAATCATCGGGGGCTGAGGGAAAACTTGAATGGCATAACCATCGATGAAATGTGTAAAAGTTGAGTAAACCTCATAATCACTGTGCATGCCAATTTCTGGCTAATTAAAAAAGAAATTCTACTCGTGTTAATAAATTTCGAGACGCTGAGCCACATATCTAGAAAAATACAGTGACCCGGCGTGTAGCATCTGTGATAGAAAACATGAGCTAGGGGCCCTCTCCTGCACTCAAACCCATCCAATTATAAAAGAAAACATGTGTTAAGTGGCCCAGTTGGTATGAAAATCCGTTCCTATGGAAGAAAACATGTCTCAACTGCGAATATTTTTTGGATGCCTGGTATACATTTTTACAATTATTTATTTCTCTGCGCGTTTCAATATAACATGTATCATTATCAAGAGAAAATATATGTCAAGTAACAAACAAGTAGTTATGGCAAAAAATTATTAAAGTAAAACAGCAAACTTGAGGTAAATTATAAATCTATATTTAAAATATCTGTTACAGGTGTGTCTATAAGATCAACCTGTTCGTTCATTAAAGGTACTTTCTGTTTATGTTTATAAATTTCGAATATTTCCGAAACATCTAATTTGACTTTTTTATTAGAAAAATGTAAAAAATTAACGTTTTTTTGTGAAATCATAAGTTAATTACTCACTATTAAATGTTGGGCACAATTTGATTTGTCTGTGTGTTTATATTTGTAACATCTAATCTAATCTAATTGATATGTATGTATTTCTGTCGGTTCTGTGTTAACTGGGTAAATGTTTTTGTTAGAAAATTTGAATTCTTGATTTTTAACTAATTAAATTAAAGATTATATTTGGAATGTAACCGTTTGCTTGAGCAATTTGTTTTATTATTTATATTTCTTTATTAAAATTTGTTTGGTTTAATGATAAAGATATTGCTCTATGTACTAATGATCGATATGCAGCTAACTTATATGTTTTATGGTGACATGAATCGTTATGCCTGTATGTGTAGGTTTTCTGAATTTGGAGAAGTCAAACTTGTTCTGTGTACTAATTTTTATGTTTAAATATCGAAAATTAATGCCTCTATTTCGTTCTTTCTATAGTGTAAATTTTATGTTAGGATATACATTGTTAATATTAATTAACAATTTATCAATGAAATCTGATGAACTATCAAAACGTGCTAGAATATCATCAACATAACGAACCTTATCAGAAACATTCAATTCAAATTATAAATTATTATTAATATTATTAAATACATAAATAAAAAGTTTACCTCGAGTAGGATTTGAACCTACGACCTGTACTTTGCTAGAGTACCGCGCTAACTAACTGCGCCATCAAGGTTCAAGCCCCAATCGATGTAAATTTTGTCTTTATGTATGTAGAACTGATGTAAATTCTAAATGTAATGAGATCACAATCATAACAATCATAACAAAAACTTATAATAATTCAATTCAAAGTTTGATCTTTTAAATTATCCATAAAGATATTAGCTAAAATGCGCGAAATTGGACTCCCCATAAGTAAACCATTTTTTTTTTGTAGATAAATATTATCGAACATTATTATTAAATAAAAAATTATTTAATAAACGCAAATAAACGGGTATTTTAGAAAACATACTAGTAACATCAAAACTTACAAGCATATTATGTAGTGGTAATTTTGTTTGGTAATTTATTAATTCGTTCTAAAGAAAAAATTGATAGAGTGTTTTGATTTGGAGTTTAAATTGTTTGTTATTGTGTGGTTAGTTTAGCAAAGAAACTAAACCACATAATAACAAACGATTTAAAGTACAAACCAAAACGCTCTATTCAGAATTTATTTAGAACGAATTAATAAACTACAAAACACAAAATTATCACTACATAATATGCTTGTAAGTTTTGATGTTACTAGTATGTTTTCTATAATACCCCCTCAATCTTGTGTGATCTCTGAGTTAATCAAAATTATTACACATTCGATAATAAGATTTATCTACAAAAAAAAAGGTTTACCTGTGGGGTGTCCAATTTCGCTCATTTTAGCTAATATCCTTACGGATAATTTAGAAGCTCAGATTTTTGAATTACATGTTTCTGGTAGATTGCCTTTGGATTCGTTACGTTGATGAGATTTTAGCATGTTTTGATAGTTCGTCAGATTTCATTGATGTGTTTTCGTTAATATTAACAATTGACATACTAACATGAAATTTACACTACACAAAGAACAGTCTTTAATTTGCTAGATTTAAACATGAAAATTAATACACAGAATAAGTTTGAGTTTTTCATATTCAGAAAACCTACACATTCAGGCAACTCCAAACGATTCATGACACCATAAAACACATAAGTTAGCTGCATATGGATAATTAGTATATAGAACAATGTCTTTACCATTGAATCAACCAAATTTCAATATCAATTATAAAATAAATTGCACAAGCAAACGGTTGCAGTCCAAATATGATCGACACTTTAGTTAAAAATCAAGATTACGAATTTTCTATCCAAAACGTTTACCCAGTTAACACAGGAACGACAGAAAATAAGTACATGGCGATTTCATATTCTGAAAAAATCTCAGAAAAAGTAGCTCACATTTTACCAAAGAACAAGAAGTACAAAGTAGCTTTCAAAACTAATACCAATGTTCTTAAATGTTTATTTAACGCCAAAGATTCAACCAAGGAGATTTTGAAGTCTGGTATTTATAAATTGAACTGCACATTCTGTAATTCTGTTTATATTGGACAAACACGTTTGAACTTTGATATTAGGTACAAAGAACACAGTAGAGGTTACAAATATAAACACGCAGACAAATCAAATTATGCCAAACATTTAATAGTAATCACGTTATGACTTCACAAGACAACATTAAATTTTTATATTTTTGTAATAAAAAAGACAAATAGATGTTTTGGAAGCGTTCGAAATTTATAAACATAAGCAGAAAGTAACTTTAATGGATGAACAGGTTGATCTTATAGACTCAATATTTTAAATATAGAATTATAATCTACATTAAGTTGGATGTTTGGCCTTAATGATTAGTTATTTGTTTATTTTATTTATATATTTTCTCTTGATAATTATACATGTTGTATTGAAACGCATAGAGAAATAATTATATACAAGAAATTGTGGAATTATATTGTGTTTAAGACATTAGTGTTATGAACGAATAAGTTCAAAAGTGAATATGTAATTAAAAATTATTGTAATCTCATTATATTTATAATTTACATCAGTTCTACATACATAAAGACAAAATTTACATCGATTGGGGCTTGTATCTCGATAGCGCAGATAGTTAGCGCGATACTCTAGCAAAGTACAGGCCGTAGGTTCAAATCCTACTCGAGGCAAAATTTATGTATTTAATAAAATTAATAATAATTTTTAATTAGTGCTATTAATTTAAAATATGATCGCATCATCAAAAAATTGTTCAAAAATATTTTTAACGAATTAACAACGTGAACAGCAAAAAAAAAGTGTACCAGACATCCAGAAACTATTCGCAGTTGCAGGCCTCAGGAAATGCCTCATCTCGAATTCTGCTCATACTCGCAAAACTATCGATTCTGTGACACAAATAATCACGTTATTTGCAATACAAAAATCACGTCGTTTGTGCGTTATTATATTAATAACAAAGTTTTAAATTAATAAACATATTTTGCTACTAATTTGTAGTCTCACAATAGGTATGAAAAAATCCGATAAAGAATTCATTCATTTATATCGATTCAGATATTAATCTTTAAAAAGGAGTACTTTTTCTCAACTGAAGTTAAATTATAAATGGCTTACTATTTTTAACTTCAAGTGGGATGCTCTTAATTTCTTAACAATATAGCATTTCGGTATTAAATTATTAATACATTTTAGGTTGTTATTGGGGGTTCAGCCATCGATTGCTGTTTAACTCTGAAAGATGGTGAAATAAAGGTAAGAATTAAAAGATATTATTTTCTAACAATACTTTATTGGAAATATAGGTACAATGTACAGAGCGTTTCACTATAAGTACACCACATACATGTTTTAGTTTAAAATATTTATTTAAAGAGGCAACGGATAAAGAAACGCCCTGTATATTCTCTCCATTCACAGGCATAACATGACATAGCTTTTTAACAATTATTTTACATAAATTCTATCGCAAAACTTCGCGTAAAAAATTAGGAAGCGTAAAAATAGACTGAATTGGTCAATTACGGTTATTATGGTCTATTGTGTTTTTGGTTTTAGATTATTTGCAAAATAATTATTTACCAATCTGTTTGAAAATACTGATATCACTCGCTCAATCAATCATTGCAAAGTTTGGAAGCCTAATATTACAAATTTTCTTTTGTAAAATCATTTAGTTAGGATTACGCCTTAGTGCGTTTGCATTACGTGACTTAAATTTTGAAGCTATGCACAGTCTTTCGGTTTCAACACATTATTACGATTATAAACTTTTTTAACGAAATATATGTACGGGAGAAAAAATGCATTACCGAACTGCATAGCTAATATTCGTATATTTTTAACAAAAAGTTATAGTACTTATATCTATAAAAAGGCTTCGCACACACTATTTCAGTTCTTCACATCACAAATTCCGATCTGTTAACTTATCACACTTGATTTTCAATTAAATTCTTCCGTGTTTAAAAGCAATTTAATATTTTGGAATTTTCTACACAAATCGAGTATTGTATAATTTAATACTATATTCCCTACATTTTATGTATAAATATTAGGTATGTCCATTATCAGCTTCGTTTAGGTAACTGTATATGACGAGGCACTATCGAAATTAAGCTCATTTTATGCAAACACTAACGTCATTTATCGCTACTATATACTAAGTCAATCACTAGTCGTCCGTTCGCCTCTGAAGCTGCGGAGATGTTTCACAATTAATTATTTAAATTTAACATTTTTACATTTTTATTTTACGAAATTTAAGCAACTTTAGATTACTGTATTTAATTCGTTATTATTTCACGCAGCTACATACATTATTATTGTTATATAATTATTATATACCGTGTTGGTCTATAATATAATTTTCAAGCGCTTCTAAGCGCTTCTAAAAAGCTTAGGTTTATGAACGTTTTGATGACACTTAAATTTTGTCTTTTTTCTAAGTAGGAATCTACAATGGAGCGGAACGGTGACTACGACTTTCGAGTTATTATCTATTTTTGTGTCTTTATAACTCGATCAGTCTCAACATGTTTCGTCCCTCGTTCGGGCGCGCGTTGGCTTTGTAAATATTTCTTCAAGAGGCGTAGCCAGAGGACCTTTCTTTACGCGATTCCATCGACCACGACTAAAAAGACCCTCTAGGCGATATTTTAGTCACATGTTATCACGACTGCTCCGTCTGTACTCTCTCATTTCATAATTATTATTACCGTTTGGATTTTTTGATGGATTTGGCGGCGATGATAAAAGTGTAGTACTTTCAGGTCTCACCAATAGAGATTCACGTTCGCTTTCCGCACTTTCAGCACGTATTGTTCCGGGAACGACTCCATTAACATTAGGTAATTCCAATTCTGTGCGAAGGATACGAATTTTTTGTATCATTTCACGGATCTCGTATCGAAGGATCCCCAGGAAGCACAGCTTTAGGAAGGCGAGCACACAGTAACCTAAAACATATAAACAGAGATATAACTTATCTTAATGTTGGTAGGATAAAGTTTTTATAATAATCTATGTGGAATTATCCACGAATAAAATATGTATACACTAATGTGGGTTTCTGAGGTTAACTAAGGGTAAGCTTATACGAATAATAATGCTCATGTTGCTTTTGCAGTTTAGTATAGATATGATATTCAGTAACTCTAGCTGAATATTCCGTTTGCAAACCCTCAATTGGGATAAGCTCTCCTCTTAAATCGCATTAATATTTATGTCATTGCATTAATGTACATCTATATAAAACGGAGCATATCTAATCCAAAATCTGTAATTAATCTACCAGATAAAATTTTTGATTATTGATTATATTAATATTTACAGAAAAATGAGAAGAAAATTATAATGCCTTACTTAATATCGCATGTTGTTTTGGATATTTGTAAAATAGGAATTTTTTGTTGCACAAGTAAAAGTCAAAGTGAAGCGAAGTCCAGAATAATATTTATAAATTCTTATGAGGCAAGTCTTTAAAATGCATGGCACAAATTAAGTCTGAGCTCAGGTTAACATGTGCAAATGTAAGGTGACGAGTTACTTGCTTGAATTTGGTTTACAAGTGTTTAATATATGGCCCATTACCAATGACGGGGTAGAATTTTTTGACCAAACTTGGCAGAAACGTTTAACTACTAAAAGGCAGTTAAAACGTTTCTGCCAAGTTATATAGCAATTGATTAAAATTTCAAAGAAAAAGTACAAAATATAAACTAATTTTTATTAATAATGAATAATAATTATAACAAAAACTTATAATAATTTAATATTAGTCAAGTTGCTTTGGTATGTGTGAATCCTTGCGATATTGCAGGCTCACATTCCATTAATATAAGTAATTTGATTGTAATCTCATTTTGTTTAGAATTTACATCAGTTCTACATACATAAAGACAAAATTTACATCGATTGGGGCTTGAACCTTGATGGCGCAGTTGGTTAGCGCGGTACTCTAGCAAAGTACAGGTCGTAGGTTCAAATCCTACTCGAGGTAAACTTTTTATTTATGTATTTAATAAAATTAATCATAATTTTTATTAAGAATGGGTTGCCCCCCCCCCCCCTGTTGGTTACACACTCGTTCACTCGTCGTAGCATCGATTCTAGTAGATGGTGTAATTTGTGCTGTAGAGCTTGCAGCATTTGCGGAGCATGCTGCAAGATTCTCATCCTTCTCCTCAGAATGTCCCAAACATGCTCGATGGGCGAAAGATCGGGCGATCTGGGCGTATATAGCAAGAGATTAAAATTATCCTCTGCAAATCGGTCCAAAGAACGTCTTGCAATATGGGGACGGATATTATCCTGCTGCAAAAGTGGGTCTTCCAACTGCTGAAGAAATGGAAGAATATGGGGTTCTACCACCTCATCCATATATCGTTGGGCGTTCATATTGCCTCGGATGAATACCAAACGAGACCTACTCCCATAAGTTATAGCATCCCATACCATAATCCCTACAGTTTGGTGCAACAGAAAATTCAACATTTCGACGTTCCGCACATCTCCGTCTGACCCTTATACGGCCATCATGCATCCCCAAACAGAATCGGCATTCATCATTGAATACCACCCTATGCCACTTTTGGTTCCAGTACAGTCGCAACCTACCAAACATTGCCGTTAGTGGTAACACAAGATGTGGCCGATAGGATTGTAAGCCGACAGGTCTGATTCTGCGGTAAAGCGTTCGAAGGGTTACAGGATGACCTTCGTTAGTTAACCATTGATCGGCAATTGATCTGGTACTTGAGAATCGGTCTCTTGTTGCCTTAAGTTGAAGATGGCGGTCCTGCACCTAGTTTGTTCCTTTTCGCCCCCCGGTTCCTCTTCTGCGGTGTTCCTGACCCTCCTTAGCGCATGATGGTGGTTTGGTTCCGGTTAAGGCGATTTGCGATTTCTCTAAACGAAAAACCACCTTCGCGCAAACCAACAATACGACCTCTGTCTAATTCGCTTAATTGGTGGTAATTTCCACGTTGGCGAACTCTAGGCATGATCACACCCTCAAAGCAGTAAGCGACAACAATAAAGAACTGAACACAATCTCGCCTGACAAAACTGTTCGATAACACTGAACGAACTGTGAGATAAGCCATTACCACTTGATCATATGAATTAAATTTTAATCGATTGCTACCTTTTAGTAGTTAAACGTTTCTGCCAAGTTTGGTCAAAAAAACTCCTACTCCTTCTTGTTGCAATTTCCATGTCACTGGGTATACTAAGCAAACTACTATAGTGTTAAATTTTTATTATTTAAACGAAAGTAGTTTATAACTATTTCTATTTCTATCTTTCAATCGCTCTTTATAAAATGTAATATTTACACTCTATGTAATTACACGCAAAAAAGTATTTTCTAAAAAATTGGGAAATACAAAGACAGTCGTAAGAGATTAGCACAAAAAAAAACAAGCAAAATGATCAATATAAAACACGAGCATTTTTGAATTTCTATGTTTTAAAAATAGCAATTCAGTGTTTGATGTCATCATTATTAAAATTAGAAAATAAGATGATTTTAAGTAGGTTTTTTTCATACCAAGCGTTCCCTAAATGTGTACCTCCACACCCCGGGGCGCTGTAAAAAGTTAACAAGGGCGTTGCGAGCAAAATACGTGCAGACATTCTAGAACGAACATGTCAAAACTACTCTGAAGCTAACGGATACTAATTCCGAGAATACTATCGAACATTATCAAAGTTTCGTGAGAGTGAAAGTAAAAATGGAAAGGTTTCTATTAAATCTTTAAATCAGTTCAATCGAGAGTGGTCAAGCATCGACAAGTGGTGGTATAACTGCTTGAATTTTGCCTTTAATTTAATTTTAGCAGCAGAAACGCAGCTATAATCTAAAAAGGAGAAAATGTCAATATCTCTAATAATAAAAGTGTTAGCTTTTTCGGAACGTTGGGACATCCTGTATATACATCCATAAATATATATATATATATATATATATATATATATATATATATATATATATATATATATATATATATATATATAATTAACGTTCTTGGCTACTTTAATCCGTATCCTAAACCTTCGACCCGAGGGGCTGTTGTATAACTAGGCGTTTCTCAAACGTTGTAACGTGCCAATTCTTGGCTATCGTGACCTTAATTTAAGTTTTGAATTTGTGTTGTTATTCGTAAATATATTTACATTACGTTGGTATTTTTAGAAATTCTTTTTTTTCTTTCAATAATTGCATTTTGGTATATGTCGATATTTTCTCTTTAGTGTACATTATTACGAATCTCCGTGTATAGATTTCACCCTCCTTAATGAGTATTTAGATACATCAATTTTATACTTTGCGCAACGCGACTTCATTTCCGTTCTTTCTGCGTTCCAATGCATGTCGCATCTTAAGTTTCTTCCCTGCACAAGGTATCCAACTACTTTTGATTACATTTTGGTATATATTATATTTAATAGGAAAATCCCATGGCAATCAGCAAATTAAGAAATCAAGAAAACCCCATGTGTTAACGAATTTCGTATCGTAATGGATGGTATAGTAATGGTGGTCGATGACGCCGTTAACTACATAAAATGGCGTGCCAGTAGAAGTAAGCAATCAAGAAAGACCGCAGTATGTGCTCCCAAGGAAACTAAAGCGACATCTCGAGACCAATTACTCTCACATGGTTCAAAAATCCTGCAAATTGTTTAGTCAAAAGTTGCAATACTTACAAAATAAAAAAAATGTGTTTAATAAACCACCCCAAGACCAAGCAACGCATTGGTGACATGTTTTAAGGACGCATACAAAGTGATTAAGTGCAAAATATCTCACACCCTCGCAGAGGAGCTTCTTGTAACATAAATTTGTTACAGGTCAGGGTCAGGGTCATACCGTTGTTTAAGGTCTAATTCCTGAAAACGACGTCATGTGAGTTTATTGATCTAGCCTTGGCAGATCTATGATATCTAATTTGTTTTATTACAAGCATTTTTTGTTAAATGCTTTAAATAATGGAATTCAAGTGGATTTTTCTAAAGCGTATGTCGGATTTAACCAGCAAAATTAACCAATTGGGTTTTAATGGTTCAACTCTATCATGAAAGGTTTCAAATCCGAACCTATTCATGTTAATTCTGAGGTACTACAGGGTTCGCACTGTGGGCCTAATTTTTTTCTGTAGTTTATTAGAATCTTCTGTATGCCGACGACTTAATATTATTTAAGTATAAACGTGGTCAAATATTGTATAAATTCGCAGCAAGATCTGAACAATATTATCAGATGATGTACAGTTAATGATTAAGCCTTAAACATTGATAAATGCATGATCATTTCTTTTTGTAGATGCAAAAAACTTTTCATATATTAATTCTATAAGTCTTAAAGGCAAAACTGACATATCTGATTTGATTTGATACTCAGTTAAATTTTAATTCCCAAATTAACTCAGTTTACGCTAAACCGTCAAGAAAACTTAGACTCATATTCACAATCGGCATAAATTTGATCGTAGATTGTTTGAAAACCTTTTTTTTATTGTTCATTGGTGATGTGTTGTATGGAGTACGTATCTCCAATATCATACCGTAAGTAATTCTACACACTTAGAATTGAAAATAAATTTTACGGGTAGCGGAATATAAATTGGGTAAAACTCACAGTCTTGGAGAGTATGAGCGAGTAAAACTTAATTTAAACGCCTACTCCTTAAGTGCTCGACCTAAGCTTAATGAATTGTGTACACTTTACCGTTCAATAAAAGGTGTCATAGACTGTCCACATCCTTTTACAGTATTAAACTTAAACTTCCTGTTGCATTTATAGGTCTCCTAATGACAGTAACTTTCAAGACTTCTTCGATTACCTTCGTATGAAAGTTGACTCCTGTCTCAGTTTCCATCTTGCGATATCTTAATTGTAGGCGATTTCAATGTTCATAATTCTAATTGGCTTCAGTTTTCATCTACTACAAATCCTGCTGGTCATAGTGCAAAAACATTTGCTATTTCATGTGATCTCACACAAATGATTTCTGAACCCACAAGAATCCCTGATAACCCTAACCATACTCCACATCTTCTAGATCTCTTTCTTACATCAAACCCTCTTGTTTATAGAACTTTCGTTCTTTCGAATTTAGGTCTTTCCGACCATTGTCTAATGGAAATCATTTCTACTGTACCTTATTCCACTGTTGTTCGCAAAACCGATAGAACTTTGTGGTGTTTTAAGTCAGCTCGATGGAGTGATTTACGGGATTTCTTTGGAACCTTTCCATGGCGTGAATATTGTTTTAAGTCGTCCTCTTCTTCGGACATCGCTCTTTCAGTATTTGAAGTCATCCACATGGGAATGGAGTTATACAGACCCAAAAACCAGTACCGTATATGTCATTCACGTTCCCAACTCTGGTTCAATAAGGCTTGTGCTGATGCAATATCTTTAAAAAATAAATATTACATTAAATGGAAATCTAATAAATCGGTCGACAGTCATGTAGAATACGTTGGTGCTAGAAATATCTGCAAAAGTGACATCACTAAAACTAAAAAGTTGTTCGAACAACGAAAATGCAATGAACTAGCTACATCTCCTTTAGGCAGTCGTAAATTTTGGTCTTTAGCTAAAGCCATTAGTAAAAACTTTGGAACATCTTCATTTCCCCTGACATCTATTGACGGATCGGTAGTTGCTGATTCTGTAGACAGAGCCAATGTTTTTGTGGATTTGTTTGCATCAAACTCGTGTCTCAATGATTCTGGAAAAGATATGCCCCTAGTCAACTCTTCTTCATACGCTATGAAACCAATTCATTTCCGGTACAAGCTCTTGGAATCGATCATCAGTAGGCTTGATCTCAATAAGGCGATTGGCTCAGACGGTATCCCAGCTATTGTCTTAAAGAAATGTTCCCCCGAACTAGTACCAGTCCTATCTAAGCTCTATACGATCTCTATATCTTCTGGGGAATTCCCTTCATCATGGAAGTTAGCAAATGTTCAACCTATTCCCAAAAAAGGCGATAAGACCGATCCCTCAAACTACCGACCAATTGCCATCACTTCCATTTTGTATAAAATCATGGAAAAAGCCATCAATCAGCAACTGCTCACGTTCCTTGAAACTAACAAACTCCTTAGTGACCACCAATATGGGTTTAGGCAAAGTCGTTCAACGGGTGATCTTCTTTCATATGCGACCCAAGTTTGGAACAGTTTGGTAGAGCAGTCCGGTGAAACAGTTGTAGTCGCTTTAGATATCTCAAAGGCACCTCGTTTGGGTTAAATGATACGCTCATCAGCTGGGTTTCTAGTTTCCTTGATAAAAGACGAATACGTGTCGTAATTGATGGCTTTTTTTCAAAAGAAGTTAGCTTTAACGCGGGCGTACCACAGGGATCCGTTATAGCGCCTACACTTTTTCTGCTGTACATAAATGACCTTATTTCTTCAACAACTAACCCCATCCATCGCTTTGCTGACGATAGCACTCTTCACTGTAGTTCATCTCAGTCTACTCATAGTGATAATCCACCTTCTATGTCAAATCAAGAAATTAAAGCTGAAATGGCAAATTCCATCAACAAAGACATTCAACGTATTCTCGTATGGGGAAGCAATAAAATAAAACAGCTGCTCGTAAAATAGGCTTTTTGTACAAATCTAAGCAGTACTTTACCTCTCGACAACTCTTTCTGCTGTATAAAGCCCAAATTCGGCCTCGTCTGGAATATAATTCTCACCTCTGGGTTAGTGCTCCCCAATACGCTCTCAATATCGTTGATCGTATTCAAAGGAGAGCGATTAGGCTTATAAATGACCCGGCCTTAACTTCTCACATACAGTCCCTTGAGCATAGAAGGATGGTTTGTTCTTTCTTTGTATTATCTTTATTACAACGACTATTGTGCTGCTGAATTATATTCTTTGATACCCTCTCGGGCTATCTTTGCGAGAAACACTCGTTTCGCTCATTCACATCATCAGTATGCAGTACAAATCTTCACTTGTCGTACCAAACGGGCGCAATCCACATTTTTCTACACGTCTTCTAAACTCTGAAATGATCTCCCTAGTTCCTGTTTTCCTCTCACTTATGATATGAGAAAATTTAAGGTAGCTGTTCATAGGCATCTATTGGCAATTCATTATCCCTCTATCCATCCTCCTAAGTATTCCTGAGTGCTTTAGCACGATAGGCCAAATTTAGCCTGTTCAGGTCCACAATCATAAAAAAAATAGATTTACAAGAAGTATTGCGTTATTTAATATTCAAACGTATTACTCTAATATCGCTAAGAATGATTCCATAAGTAGAATGTGTACGTTTGCCAACAAGTTCCAAGGAAAGACTGATTTAACATCTTCGATTCGTTCTATCTTTTTCAGTGGGCCAAAGACATGGAAATCGTAAGGCAACAAATCTGGGTTGTAGGGAGGATGTTCTAAAATCCTCCATTTTTGCTTTGCAAATTTTCTTTCACTACATTTAAGATAAGAGGCCGCGCGTTGTCGTGAAGCAAAATGACACCGTTGGAAAAGTTTTCCAACATCTTATTGCTTGATGAAGCTTATTTAGAGTATCGTTGTATAGATTTGCATTAATATTCTATCCGCAATAGTACTTTGATGTTAGCATCAACTTGCCTACGGAAGGTTGTGCATTAAACTTTCTTGATGGTAGTGACTTTGAATGTTTGCATTGCATCGATGACAACTTACTGGATGGTTCGAAGTAATGGCATAAAGTTTCGTCACCAGTAACTATTAATAAAAGGTAGTTATTACCAGTTTCGTTGAATTCCATAAGGTGTTACTGAGACAAACCCATCCGCAAATATTTTTGATTCTCAGACAAAACGAGGAACCCATTGCACACATACTTTTTTATAACCCAGTTTCTGTACGATACTATGGACGGATCCTACACTCACGTCAATATTTTTTGATGCTGAAATTCGACGATTTTCTCTAATCAAACCGTCCACACGCGCTATATTGGTGTCTGTTGATGCAGTACAATCTTTTGTTCCCTCTTTGCCATTTATAAGTGTTCGGAACTATTTCTCAACAGTTGGATATGCAAAAGATGCTTCGTCATAAACTAGCTGTAATTGGAAATGGATTTTCGTTAGGGGCAAACCCTCAGCACACAAAAAATCAATAACCGCACGTTGATCAAACTTGAATTGATTTTTTATAACAAATGCGATTTCGAAGTCGCAATATTTAAAATAACTGATTGACACAGACTGACATTTACAAACATTACTGACGTTACAACACATTAACTGGGTGATTAAAATTTTTTCCAAGGCTAATTTGGCCGGAGATGGGTTTCAATTGAACAACCAAGTCTTATTAAGTTTTCAGAGCTAATAGCATTATGTTTAAGATACTTAATTTTTCTCTTTGTATTTCTGTTTAAAGGATATTCCTGTTAATAAAAGTATTATTATTGGAAACGAACCAGCTTTAGCTGAGAAACAATCCGAAAGTGAGGTTCACTGACCTAGTCTAGAAAAAAAACTAGGCCTCATGAGGAAATAACCGGATGTGAGGTTTACTGACCTCTTCAATTGCCTTAGCTTAGAAATAAATGGGATGGAGGTTCATTGATATATCTAAGACAAAAACCAGATGTTTAAGGGTCCTTGACTTAGCTGAGAGACATGATTTAGCCAAGACACAAACCGGAAGTGTATTGACCTCTTCAAGGTCATCGACTTAGCCTAGAAACAAACCGACTAACCCAACCAAAACATTACCCACATTTGCAGTTCATTAATTTCTCTAACGTCATCGACATAAAAATATAATTCATTGACATAATCCGGAAACGAACTTGATTTACTAAGCCAAAAAACAGACCGTATGTAGATTCATTGATTTAGTCAAGTATCAAAACCGACGTCTGCCGATGTAGTTGAAAATCAAACCAGATACGGGATTTATTTACCCATCCCAGCCAGAAACTAGGTCTTATTTGAGAAACAAACGGGATGTGGGTGCAAGATTGAGTGGTGTACGTCCTGACTATAATGTATAAATCGTAGGGTAAGGTCGCCGAAATCGTACCGGTCCGTAAATCGTACTTTTTGTTGATTTATACGTTGCCAAAGACTATACCTCCATCTGGTTCTGTTTTCTTGTACTTTCTACGTTTTGTAATATGCATTCACAAAACGACATTAATCAGACAACGCTAGGTGTTCGTACATGTCATTAAAAAAGTGTTCGTAATCCATGTAAATTTGTGTATGTTTTTCTAAGGGTATGTTTATGATGTGAGTACAACTTTCGACTTCTTTAAGGGCAAATAAGATTAAATGTAGTATATAGATTAAAACAATAAGAAGAAATAAAAAGATTTGTTTAGATTATAGGTTAGAACTGTAACTTATTCATATTATGACTGAGTTTTATAAATCGTACCGCTGTTGAGTGTTGTATATCGTACCGGTAGGATTTGGAGGACTACCAATTGTATTTATTGCTTATGGTTATTTCAGATAAAGATGTCAAGAAGGCAATATGGAAAATGGTCTGCAAATGACATGAAAGAAGCTCTAGAAGAATATGCAAGTGGAAAAATTAAGTTCAATAAATGTTGTTTAAAATATAACATTCCTAAACATACATTTAAAAGACACGTAGACGGGAAAGTGAAAAGGTGTGAATTGGAAAGAGCGGAACAGGCAAATGCGGAGGACAACCCAAAAAAATAACAACATTGAAGGAAAAAAGAAGAATTAATGGTCGATTACCTGCTATTCCTGTTCTACTTGAAAATTCTCTAGTAAAACATATTTTGTTATTTTAAGAACGTCTTTTTGGACTTACTATAACAGGTGTTAGGAAACCTGCCTATGATCCAATGGAGGGTAATTCACATGTCTTAAAAAATCCTTTCTCTGGGAATAAAAATAAATTGGCTGGTAAGAACTGGTACTACCGTTTTATGTCCAGACATCCAGAATTATCTTTGCGACAACCGGAAAATACATCCATAGCCCGTTGTAAGGGTTTTAATAGAGAAAATGTGTACGAATTTTTTGATTTATTGGAAAAGGTCGTTGATGAACACAAAATAGAAACTCGACATATTTATAACGTTGATGAAGCTGGCTTCTCCACTGTACAAAAAAAATCCCCAAAGGTTATAGCTCAGCGTGGAAAACATCAAGTTGGATTCATAGCAAGTGGAGAGAGAGAGGCGTAAACATCACAATCGTGTGCTGTTGCAATGTAACTGGAAACTTTGTTCCTCCCATGACAATTTTCAAAAGAGTTCGTATGCATCCAGCTTTAAAAAATGGCGCTTTCTCAAATAGTCCGGTAGAAGTTAGTGAAAGTGGATATATAAACTCAGAACTGTTTCTGGAATGGCTTAAACATTTTATTGAATTTGTGAAACCCACAGAAAACCAAAAAGTATTGCTTCTTCTAGATGGCCATACCACACATTCAAAAAATCTTGCAGGCATTAATTTAGCAAGGCAAAATAATGTCCTAATGCTCCAACTTCCAGGACATACAAGGACAGCCCTTAGATGTGGGAGTTTTTAAATCAATGGAGTCCAGTTACAGACAAGTTATGACAAAGTGGCTTCGTTCTAATTCCGGAGAAAAGGTGATCCAATTTGAAGTTACCCAGCTAGTAACTGAGGCATATGTGCAGGCTGCAACAACACACAATGTAATGAGTGGGTTTCGGGCTGCTGGTGTATGGCCAATTGATAGAAATGTTTTTAAGAATTCAGACTTTGTTGCAAGTGAGAATTTACAAGGAGAAATGATCGTGGACGATGCTGAAAACTCTGAGGGTACCAAAGATCAAACTGTAGTAAACATTGCAAAAAAATCGGATAATGTACAGGATATTCACACTAATGAAGTACAAACAAACATTCTTACAAATAATCAAGATAATAACCATGTATTGGCAACTAAAGTAGTACCAGTAGAACCAGAAAGAGAGAAGGTAGCTTTTGTCACTTTAGACATAGTGAGCCCTCTTCCTAAACCAGCAACAAAACATATTAAATGTCTTACGAAAGGACCACAGAAGGCTGCTGTAATAACATCTAGTCCATACAAGCAAGAACTAGAAGAGAAAATTAACATAAAAGAAAACAAAGAAAATAAAATAAAAAGTAATATTAAAATACAGCAAAATAAAAAGAAGAAGTTGATAAAGAGAAAGATTTTTGGTGAAGAGAATTTAAACAAGAGCGATACAAGAGCTGAATTACCAAAATCTAAGAGAGCAAAATCGTCAGACAAAAAGATTATTATTGAAGTGAATGATAATGACTGATACTGCTTTATATGTTGTGAATCGGTTATTGAGGATATGATACAGTGCTCTCTATGTAAAAAATGGGCACATGAAACATGCACAGGAGGATCTTCCAGTAGAGCGTACTTATGTGAATCTTTTTCTTTGCTTATAGACAATATCTTTTGTGTATTATTGTTTTTCACTAAAATTAAAACGGTTACAATAAAACTAACATTTCATTCCCCACCTATACTCAAAATAATAAAACATAATTGGGCATAATATAGTAGTACGATTTGAAACACCCCAGGTACGATTTAGGAACCCAGGTTTCCAAATCGTACCATTTGTAGGGTTCCAATAAAAGTGTCATAAAACACAATTTTCTTATATATTTCATTCTTATTATTTTTTTCTGCCATAAAACGCCACCTGTCAAACACAACAAAAGTATAAATCACTACAGAACATCATGTTTGAAGAAAATGAAGTGGTACGATTTCGGCGACCTTACCCTAATGCTTATTTTTCAAGGTTATAGTGCGCATTTCTCCTAGAACAAAAATAGCAGACAACCTTGAATTCAAGTTCTGTTTTATTAGAAGCTTAATGTCAAGTGGTTTACGTATTTACCATAATATAACCCAAGATCGTATTTATCTACTATAAAGAGTAATCATGGATTATTTCATTTACAACATGGATGTATGCGAGTTAAGTAAAGTACATACTGAAAACTGTTTAAAAATGTGGTTGACCTCGGTACCTACGCAAAATATGAAATATTGATATTGAGTACTATTCAAACCAATTATGGTGATCGTGTCATGGTGAAAACGTTTACTTTTATATTAATGATTGATTAACTAAAAAGCTACCAATAATGCATAAAGTGATGCATTAGCTTGCAAGATTTTTTAGGCACAAAGCGCAGCACAAAATTGGGCATTTCCTGAGAAACAAAGTTCATTGGTTTAACCAAGAATGGTTCCGTCATTACCTTTATTTATAGATTAATTGTTAAAGTAACGAAACAAAGTACATTAATGCGTTTAAAATAACTGGGTGGTAACAATACGCAATACGTGTTTCACTGTGTTATCAGTTTGAGGGCAACATAAAAATAGACGTGAATAGTTAAAGAATATAGTACATCATGCATCCTCACAAACATGTAATGATACAATTCATAAAATTAATGAAACTTAAATAGAATGAGTTAATAAGTAAATAACAATAAAACTAATTCGGCAATGTCGTAAAGTCAGCACGATTTCGATTGGGTAGGTATTGCTAATCACATGAAATTCTTGAAGGAGTTCTGGTAAATACCCATAAAAAGGACATCATTAAACAAATCAAATTCTCTAATTAATAACTCCTTAATTTGTCACCATTACTTGATTAGGTTCTATTTTTATATATCAACTTGACACATGGGAATTACCTACAGTCCTCTAGTTCTAATTTAGACAGGGAATTTACATGAAAAAGAGCGGGATGACATGATCCAAATCTAGTTTCTGGACTAGGATTATTACCTTAATCGGTCATTTTCCTATACGATTCTAATAGAGTAGATAGATTAACTCTTAAACAAGTCGATTTGTTGTTAGATATTGGCCTTTACTTGATTTGGTTCTATTGTTAGATATCAACTGGAGACATGGGAATTAAGTACAATGCTAGTCTTTGTTACAACAAAATCGTGGTATAGCTGAGTATTTAACTTTAACTTTAACAAGCTTAGTTGAGATATGGATCTAAATTGCAGAAATTGTACGGTACCTTAATGTTAAGCTTTTTATTGTAAAAAACACTAGTCGTGGTTTTGTGTATTATAGTTAATTGTTTAGTTTGTCTCTGTTGTTGTTATAAGAAATGAAATAATGATTTTTATATACATATCCTATAGTTAATATTTTTTAACTAAGAACTTTTTCCTTCAACCATCTAAATAAGATGCTATATTGTGACCGTGTTTCGTACCAAAAGTGGCTGATTTCGGGATTCTTCGGTGTATCCATGGCGGTATCCGAACATTTCGTCCACGGACGATTCTTCCAGGACTGTTCGTCCTCGGACATTTCGTTCACGGACGATTCTTCAAGGACTGTTGATCCCCGGACGGTTCGTCCAGCGGAAAAAAAGGAAAAGGCCACGTATTTCATTCCCTCCCCAAGGGGAGCTACCAGCTCGGTCGTCCATAGCCGGCTACTACTCGCCGGTAGGTTAGGTTAGGTGCATTGCCCTTAGATAAAGTAATACTTCGGCATTGCCATAGTCGGCTACTACTCGCCAGTAGGTTAGGTTAGGTATATTTCAAAATGTGTATAAGTACTAGATCAGTATTTTAATAAAATACTTTTCGCTGGACGAACCGTCCGCTGGATGAACCGTCCTATGGAAGAACCATTCTCTGGACGAATAATACGGAGACGAACAGTCCTGGACGAACTGTCCTGGGACGAAACGTCCTAGATTTATCCACGGCAACTGTACAAAAAGTAATTTGACCTTGACCATACATAACTTTGTATTCATTGGACATCATTACTTCAATTTATACAATTTTAAAATTTTCGCATGTTCATCACAAACAACGTTTTCAATCGTAAACTCATTTTGTATATAATAAGTATTATTAATGTCTGATACTGATAGCGACATAAATAAGGGGTTCCCAGAAACGTGGTGAACTGCAAATAAATGAATATAAAGATAAAAGTGGCCGGAGAAAGAATTTTATGTTTGATTCGTACAAAAAATATATTTTCGGGACTCGGAAGATTGCTGGACGCCGCCTCGCATTATGCAGCAATTTTCTTCCTCGTTCCGAACATTGATATTTTTTGTACTAATGAAACAAATAACTAATTTAAACTTTCTATTATATTGCGTATTTGTTTCTTGGCGTCATATTTTACAATAAATTGAAATTTGTACTTCGTTTCTCTATGAAATCGCGAGAACAATATTTTTTTCAAAATTTATTAAACATGTAGGGTATGGCAATACATGCGGCTGTTTATGAATGAGGGCATCTTTCAATAATTTTTACGTATGTTAAGATATTTCGGTGATACTGCAAAATCGTTCTAATTGTGTCTGAGATGATTATCAGTATGATTCATGTAACATATATACATAAAACGTTTCTCCATCTAATGTCATTCCATAAAACTTTAAACTGAATTTTTACTCGTAAAGATCAAAAGCAAATGGGGCGTAAAAGTTTAATTGATATCTAAAAAACGTTTAAATTGACTTATTTGCTCATTTTACAACGTTTGGAACAGTTTCGCCAAGAGCGTGCGTGCGAGTGTGCGTACGTGCGTGCGTGTCTATGCGCCTGCGCGTGTGTGTGCGTGTGTGGATGTATGTTGCTATCCACGATAACTCCAGGACTACCACACGTACGTAATTGTAATTCCGTATTTAAGCTTTTTTTCATTTCTTCTAGACCTGATTAGATTTTGGAAGAAATTCAGCGGCGGAGAGGGGGATTTATTAGAAGCAGCTTTTGGTTTTTATCAAATATTTCAAAAAAAGCTGTATATTTGAAAGATTTAAAATTCCAACCTATAGACCTTAAACACTTTGATTAATTACATTCTAATCAATTTTTTGATACGACGCGTAATTTACGGGGAAAAAATCCTAAGGGCGAATTTAAGTGTAAGTTCAATTTTTTTCAATATTTGAATAACGATTAATTTGATAAGAAAATGCGAAAACATACATTATAAAAAAAAATTTATTTTACATAACTCTTCTTTATAAAGTTTGTTAAAGTAAAGCAAACCAGCTCTAAAAAATAATTAAATCGGATTGAAAATGGTTAAAGTGTATTATCGGTATTTTATAGAGGCGCGTGGCTTTGGAATTTTTTTTAAGTTAGCATCTATATGTCTATTAACGTCTATCTATAGATTATTGTTTTTGTTTCTACAATGTTGCCTATTTTCGTTATGAATGTATTAAAATACCTGGTGTGGAACAACATACCTGCTCCCAACCTACAAAGTGGAAATTAAAAGAAATAAAATAATTTCAATAATAATTCTTTTAGGATAATTATGCAGTCTCATTTTTAATACGCTCATAACGAAAATAGGCAACATTGTAAAAACAATAACAGCAATATCTCAGGTGGACATTTAAAACTTCATATCAGATGGACACCCACGCACGTACGCACGCACGCAGGTCCGCACTTTAATGGTGTATTTGTGTATTAATTTAATACAATCTAAACGTTTCGCTAACACTTACAATTATCTTCGTCATTAGTACTATCTATTAAAACGTTAAAGATGTTGAAACAATTTTGTGAAATTTGAAAATTAAAAAAAAAAAACTGTGGCATGTATTATCGTCCCAATATGGGGTTTTACTAAAGTATTATTTCTCATTCCAATTTAATCCTTTCAACCCACAATCTTTTTTATAACATTCAATATTCTTTTAAATACCATTTATTGGCTTACTAAAATTCTGTTGGCGTAAGCTATAATCAATACACTTAAAAAAATTCATACAATATCGGAAATGTCTCGTTCGTACAATACAACACTAAATATACTCAATGACTCAAAATAATCTCACAACCAAAACGTGCCATTTTAATTAAATAAATAGACTGAGCAGAGTATTTTAATTATCATTAATGGTAAAGGTTGTTTACTGGTCGCTTTACTCAGTCTCTAATATACCTGAAACGCTGAACGTTCGTGGTGCTTATACTATTTTTGTCCGATTAGTCTTTTTTTAAATTCTTTAGTTGGGCAAAGAAAGTAGTAGTCCTAGACATGTTTGCTTTTAACAACTATAGCAGCTAATTACGATGGGTAGTCAACCTACCAATCTAATTTCAGCTTTTTTCTCACCTGAAACGCAGCCACTTGGTATAAAATGGATAAATGTTTTCGTAATGATTTTCTGTGAGGGAAAAAATCAATAGTTATATCCCGAAACCTATGATTTTTGCCGGTTAAAATGTGACACGAAGGCATTTTTATGAATTATTAAGTCGGAAGTATTTATCGTTGAGCAAAGCTAAAAAAAGTAGCTTGTCACATTTTACCAATCAACGATCTTAGGTCAGGAGTTATGTGCCAATATTATTCTCATAATGCCATTTAAGTTATAATTTTATATAAACTAGACGGAGTCTGTGAATCTATCACTCATTGAAGGGCTTTATCCAGTTATAGAATTCATTCAACTTTTTGTTCGCCTGTAACGCATTCACGTGGTATAAAATAGAGCGGTGTTATTGGACAGATAAGGAAAATAATCAGTAGTTATAACTCAACACCTATGATTTTTGTCGGTAAAAATGTGACAAGCTCCCGTTTGTAAAATTTTGTTTGAAAAGTGCGAGTTTTAACAATTCGTTATTGAATGCCCTAGAACGAAAGCAATACGCTACTTTTAGCACACGTTTTGTTAAAATTCTTTATAAAAGTGCCGAACATTTAGAATTAAAGTTCAGGGATCAAAATTCTTTATCACGTTAATATGGTTATGAATTGAAAAATAAATATCTCTTATATTGTCATACTTCTCCACAAACTGTAAGAATATTCGTCTTTTTAAGCTTTAGTAACAGTTTTCAATGTTTAAGGCGATATTATTTATAATCTTAATGATAATAATAAAAGTGAGAAGTTTTATTCTCTGACGTATTATGTATTCCAGGCAGCACTTACTTTGGGAGTAGCGGGTGCATTAATAGCAATTAATTGATGCAATTAGTGGTTCATGATGTTCAAAGTTTACATTCCTTTTTTGATATTGAAACCTAAATTGACATCATTTGTTGTTAAAAAAGTAGAAACTAATCAAATTGATGTAAAAGGTATGTCAACCTGAAAATTTGCAGTAGTTGCGATGGTTATGTTGAAAACTCCCTTAATAACAAAATAAATGTTATAGAAAATATTTTCGCAGTGAAAAAGCGAATGCTTCTAAACCCACCACCAGTTTCAAAAGATTTCACTTAGAGATCGGACGAGTTAATCGTTTACGTAATTTCATTAATTACAAGAACCTACATGTAAATGTAACCATTAATGATTAAGTTTCATTTTCCGTTTGCTTAAAATTTTTCTTACCGCTGCATTTAACCCCAGTAGAATTAAATAGCACCTATATACTTGCGATTTAAGTACGGCCTTTAATCACGTACGCTCGGGCAACAACCATTCAAAGGTACTGTACTCCCGTGGTATTTGTATATGCTATTTTTTGCACCGGAAGAATTAAAACTTAGAAATTATGTAATGACATTTAGTGTTACGTTTATTTATATTTCTGTGTCGTAGATGTCGTTGACAAAATAATTAACAATTATCAGGACAACGTAGTTTCTTTAATGTCTGAAGGATCTTCTAACTTCAATTTTGTCTACTCAGTGTTGCAAATTTATTTTACAATATTTTGTGTCCTTATATGCGGTTTTATCACCTACTGGTAAGTACAACTAATTTTTTTATCGCTTATTTAAACTGTTTAACCGGCACTTCATTGATCCATTATTGAAAATTTAGAATTCCTGATTGGTTTGAATAAACAACGTGTATTAATTAACACAAAATCTTTCAAAACATTTCTCATTTAACCTTCTTTCTTTTTAATAATACCGAAGTTATCTATCATTAATAATAACGAAAGAGCAGAGAAAAACACCTTTGTGGCCTCAATAATGAAGGTTATAACGGTAACCTTTAATTTGATGGTCAATCTACGCCGGAATCGTTTAAGACTTCGATGAGCTGCTCAACGTGCGAAAGATAGAGTTCACGCTAATGCAAAATCTGAAGCGTATAAAACAAGTAGGAAAGCACTTAGACATGTAATAAACAAAAGTAAAGCTACTTCATGGTAAAAGTTAATGGATGATATAAATAGTGATCTTTGTGGACTAGGATATAAACCTGTTACCAAGCAAATTGGAGCTATGATACCCAGTTACGCTATGGAACCTGATTTCGTAGAAAGGACCATTTTGACATTATTTCCGACGAAATACCATCGAGTGGGATCAAATTATAGATATACCTGAGTTCATTTAAGACGAATTGGAAAAGGTCAGAAAGCTCAAAAGCAAAAAAATCCCCAGGCCAGATGGGATCACGAATGAGATTCTGAAATTAGCGTTTATGCAGAACCGTACCTTATTGCTCAACATGTTTGATGTATATCTTAATGAAGGCATATTTCCCAGATGCTGGACAGTTGTAAAACTTGTACTCATTGATCAGCTTTCTTAATACAGACCGTTATGCATGTTAGATACAACGGGGCACGCTTGAGAAACTTATTAAGAAAGGGAAGCCATAAAAGCAGCTGGAGTTTGATCTTCACATCAGAACGCTTTTAGATCAGGACCGATGTAATTGTTCAAGTTTTTGAAGCTGTCAGACATGCAGAACGCTTTAATCACTATTTTTATAAGGTAATAATTTTAGTCACATTAGATGTTAAAAACGCTTTTTACTCAGCAAGATGGCATGACATGATTGAAGCTATGGATAAGTATTTTATCTATGATACTACAGTGGGACGACAGTAGACATATAAGGCCGATCCTGGACCAGTTCAAGGTCACCCATGTAAATCTTATGGGGATTTATTTCAAGGTCAAGTGAGTTTTCTCGTTATGCCAGAACGCGCTCCACGTCTCAAGCATGCTTGTGGTGGGGATTTAAATTTTGGAGTCACTCGCCCTCTGGTGGTGAAATCGGAAGCTTTTGGAGCTCTTTCAAGGTCGAACTTTAAGCGGAGATTTAAAATGTAGTTGGTCAAGGTCAAAGCTAAAAGTTGCAAGGTAATCATAAATCAAAATAGTTTTGAAGGTCAAAGGTTATTGACTTACGGTGGTTTCTTAGAAATATAAAAGGTCAAGGTGAAAAGCTAAAAATAGAAGTTGCAAGGTAATCATTCTTAGAAATCTGAAAGTTTTTTGAGGAGGTTAGCAGTTTTGAAAGGATGCATGTTTATAATAAAAAGGCTTCTCCGTGATTGCATGATTCAGTAAACTTTTCATTGCTAGAAATGGTGAAAGTAATAAGATTGATAAGGAGAGAAAGAAAGAAAGAATTATTAAGTATTGATGAGAGAAAGAAAAGGCTCGAGGTGTTAATCAAGGAAATAAAAAAATTGAGGGTAGATTTAGAGCTGTATGAGCTAAAAAAGAAAATGATGCAACTTCGAGTGAATGTGCCATGAAAAGGTGCTTTAGTAAATAAGTAATTACATGTATGTTATATTGCATAAGGAAAAGGCACTTCATTTGAAAAAAATAAAGTGTGTGTGTGTAGGCATAGAAGAAAGAAAAAGTGAAATTTCTGTTTGGTTTTAATTGAATTATATAGATATATATATATTAAACGAGTTTCTTATCATGACTTAAATTATACAAATTATGTAGGAAGAAATGACACATAAAGCTTATATATATTTATATTTATTTATAAATCACTAATCCTTTACCCAAAAATTCCAATTTTGGCATGTATACTAAACAAGTAAGAGCGCAATAGGTAGCAGTCCAAAAATTCTCAAAACTAAAAAATGTGAAAAAAATTTTCAATGATTAATGATAAAGTTTGTAGTTTTGATATGTAATTGAACGTTGTTAATCGCTTAATAAATCACAACTCGATAATCCTTTACCCAAAAATTCTGAATTTTCGTATATATACCCAATAAGTAAGAGCGCCAATTATAGCAGTTTCCAAAATTTGAAAACACAAAAAAAATGTGATAAAAAATGTGATGAAACAATTCATGTTAGCAATTAAAGTACTACTGAAATTGCTTAATAAATCACAACTCGATAATCCTTTACCCAAAAATTCTGAATTTTCGTATATATACCCAATAAGTAAGAGCGCCAATTATAGCAGTTTCCAAAATTTGAAAACACAAAAAAATGTGATAAAAAAATGTGATGGAACAATTCATGTTAGCAATGAAAGTACTACTGAAATTGCTTAATAAATCACAACTCGATAATCCTTTACCCAAAAATTCTGAATTTCCGTATATATATCCAATAAGTAAGAGCGCCAAAGATAGAACTAAAAAATTAGGAAAAAATTGAAGGTCCTCTTTTACTATTAGAATGCATTTTTCCCCAAATAAATCAAGCACCAATATGAAATATGATAAAATAAAATAATAGTGTAACTAATTTGTAAACTATTTGTAATACGGTTTTTTTCTAAAATAGATTTTAACGATTTTACAAGAAATAAAGTAATAATAACGCTCACAATGAATCTTTAGACATCTTACATATATATACATAATTACAATTCAACTTAAATGGATTGTACTCGTAATGAGTAAAAAGCATGCAATTGCAAAAATGCATCCATGTAGTATTATAAGTATGGTTTGTAATATGATATTCAAGTACTGTACTAGAATGGAATGCATAATTGCAATTATTGTTGTGTAAACGATAGACATGTACTTGAACTACGAAAGTGATGTATGTTTGAAAGTGTGTGATGTAAGAAAAGATGTATGTACATATCTATGGAAAGAGATAAAAAACGAGTCGACGAGGACGTCCTCCGGGGCAGGGTGTAGGAGGGGATGTGGGGAAGGGGGTTAGTAAAGTCCTAGAAAAATGCGCTCTTAAAAATTTAAATTTTTCGTCTAATTCCGAGAAAAAAAAAATTTTTTTTTCAACGCAGTTGTGTTGTAGAAGTGGTAATCTATCATTTGATGTAATAATTTTTCCAAAATATGAAAAATTACACTTAAATTGCCCAATTCCATTTTGAAACAACAAAAAGCACTTAAAACACACCTTTTTGTACTTACGTAAGCTCAGAAGAAACATATGCATGCCATTTATCCATTTAATGTATCTAAATGCTCTTTAAATTACCAAATTCAATTTTAAAACAACACTTAAAACATGACTTGTAATTTTCGGTGCAGCGTTAATAATCATTGTAGGATAATGAACGCAGTTTTTTGCTGTGAAAGCATTTAGCGAACATTCTATTTCTATGTCATCAATTTACATTACAACTTTTAAACAGGATTTGTAAAAATATATATGAATGCAATTGTGTCATTTGTGTTGCATAAATACATGCTGTAAAGTTTTCAGATTTACATGCATTTGAGAACTGTTTTAACTTTTATTTAACGCAAGCTTTCTTTTAACTGTATTATATTTTCACACTTTCTTTATATGCTTTATATATGCTTTATATATGATATTTTGCAATAACCTTCTTAGTGTATTTTTAAGTTATTATTTCCTATAATTACAAAATTAATTGAAATTAACATTTTGTATTCAGCACTTACTCAAGGATTCAATTATTTCCTTAACTTATTATAAGTTAAAATTTGTAACGCAGCATGCAATTAAAATTTGCAAAAGGACTGCTTTACTTTGATGCAGAAATTTATGCATGAGTAAGTCAGACTTCCAGATGTTTTTAATTTCACTTTTCTAGCGCAACTTGGACTATCACTCAAATTTTTTAGCTGTAGTAAAATTTTTGGATAATGGGAATAATTCATGAAAAATAATAAAAATATAAAAACAATTTACATTTATTTTGTATAATGAAAAGATACAATAAATTCCACAAAAACATCACACATCCATCCCTTCCAACGTAAGCAATATATTTTCAGTCTTTAGTATATTTTGCCGCACACACTCTAAATATTGATTAGCCTCCTTCAGTTCTTTATCCAGTTTTTCCGCTCGCTCCACCCCACCACCTCACTATTCAAATAGTCATTGTGAAGCTTTCGCAACCACCGAATACTTGTTTCCCTAAAGGCTTGAAGGGTCGGTGGATCGTGCTCATAATCCTGCTGTGTGAGATGCCCTTCTATAAGAGTCAAATTTTTCCTCCATATTGCAGGTTTCGCAACGGTGGTGGTTGTGGGGTGTTGCTATAACCGTGGTTGCTGGTGTTATGCTGAAAAATGAATAATTTTATTTGTACTAAAAATTCTCTATGAATTAATGAAAGGAAACTATAATATTAATTAATTAAAATTGTACATACCTCTCGAAATACTTCGAAAATTCATCCTCTACATCACTATCCCTGATGGAGATGATGGGGATGCTCTCTTCGAAGGGTGCTGGTTGCGTCATGTTATTTATGATGGGGATGGTCTCTTTGAAGGGTGCTAGTTGTGCGGTGTTATTTGATGGGCGCACCAAAACATCATGTAAAATACAAGGTTTTGCCTGTCTTTTTAGTGAAAGTTTAGATCGTTTACTGGATGAAGCCATTACTAATGGTGAATAATTAATGAGTATTCAATTAAAACTTTAACGTTATATACACATAGATCTGTTAACGTTAACAAAATTGATAACAAGTGGAAGTGGTTAGTACAATGACCTGAGCAAGCAAAGGTGATGCAGCATGAGTCATGAGAACAGTATTGATGTCAAGGTTAATATATGTTCCCAGTAAACGCTACAAAATGCAATCTATGCACACTGAAGCTCTTGCAACAAGTTATAAGCAGTTTTGACCTTGAATGCTAGGTTTATATTACTATATAAGGAGATAAAGAGCAGTTTTGTACCAGTCAGTATATTGCACTCACGACTAGAATTGCAATTGTATACCTAAAGTACTTCTATAGTTACTTAAATTTTAATTTTTACATATCAAATAAATATAATATTTGTTTCCATTACTATATAATCGTGTGCTTCATATTTTCTTGCAGTGTTGGATACAGTTTTGAAGGTAACTATGAGTAACGGTATACCCAACAGTAGTGATATTGTTAATTTAACAAGAAATATTATTCCATTGTTGAAAACCCAAAATGAATTTGTAAGGCACATCCGTATAATTAACACTAATATTAAGCTATTGCGAGATATAATTCAAAATAAAATTTATTTAGAGACATGCGAAAATTTGCTTAAACTCGAAAGTAATTTATCATTGCTAAAGTGTTATCTTATAAGAGTTAAACAGTTAAAGAGCGCTTCAGAGAAAACAGGTAGTGGAAATGTTACTAAAAAGCGTACACGCAAATTAAGTTGGTACTCTAGATTCATGTTTCAATGGTAGGTTACTTACTGGAATTATAGTCAATATAGCAAACATCAAGGACCCTCTTATTTTTTACAAAATGCATACAATAGTTTTGCGCGAAAGGTTAAAGTAATGCTAAGACAAACGATGCTAAAGGTCAATGTCATTTTAGTCTGCAATTTCATGCAACCTCAAAATCATGTTATTGAGTTGAAGACATTTGCCATAAAAAATTATGTCATCGATATTACCACCAATTTGCGTGAGTGGTATAACAATAACGTTTATTACAAATTACAAAAAAAGTTAGAGGAGTTTTCCGAAAGGGATTCTGGTTGGGCATTACATGAAGTTTTACATTTAAAGGTGAATATTAATAGCTATACTCCATTTAGAGGTGGCCTTTCGACTTACGTTAAAGTTCCTTACTTCATAGCAGTAAAGCATGCGGTAGTGAATGTTAAGAACGATGACGAGTACTGCTTCCTGTGGGCCGTTGTTTCGGCATTATACCCAGTGCAACTTCATTCAGATAGAGTTTACAGTTATCCTCATTTTAGAGATGTTTTGAATTATGGTTCAATTTCCTTTCCCATTAAAATAGATGATGTAAAAAATTTGAAAAATTAAACCTCTCCATTAATTTGTTTTGTATTCAGGGAAAGGTGTATTACCGCTAGTATTAAGTGTAAATCAAGAAAATAGTGTCAGGGAACCTATAAATCTTTTAGTACTTTCGCCTAATTATCATTCTGCGGGTTCTACTGCTGATGCTATTAATACAAAAATTATACTGTTTATCATTTCGCGTGGATTAAAAATATGTCAGCTCTTTTTCTAAACAACTATCGAGTAGGGGCACAAGAAGTTTATTTGTTATCAATGCTTGAATCACTTTTCTTCAGATCACCTTCTACAAAAACATGTCACTCTCTGCCATCAACTTAATCAATGTTCAGTCAGGATGCCTACCGAAGCGGAGATGTTCCTGCAGTTCAAAAATTTCGCATTTCAGGAAAAGGCACCGTTTGTAATTTATGCGGATTTAGAAAGTATTTTAGAAAAGTGTACAAATTTAACATCACTTGGGGTAATACTCTATTTCATTCCAAACATATACCCTTTAGCATTGCTTACTACTTAAAGTGTTCATACAATGATTCTTTATCTCGATTTAGGCTTTATAGAGGAAATGATTGCATTCAATGGTTTGTTAAAGAGCTTCAAAGTATTGCACATTGGAGCACCGAAATCATTAATAAAATAATTCCTATGGGTACTTTAACTCCCAATCAGGTTGAACACTTTGAAAGCACTACGATCTGTCACATTTGCGAAAACCATTTACAGATAATGATATAAAGGTCAGAGACCATAACCATTTCACCGGAGCATTTCGAGGAGCATCACATCAGAATTGTAACCTAAACTATAAAGACTCTCACATCTTACCGGTTGTGTTTCATAATTTGTCAGGTTATGATAGCCATTTCGTCATTAGAGAATTGGCTACTATTCCCGGTACGATTTCACTCCTACCCATAAACAAAGAAAGATATATCTCTTTCACAAAAGTAATAGAAGGTAGTAAAATTAAGTTTAGATTTATTGACTCTTTCAGATTTATGAGTAGTAGTATTGAAAAGTTATCAAACTATTTGGAAAATAGTAAAAAGTTATTACCCGAGCTAAATGTAACAATGAAGAAGAATTTTCTTTACTAGTTCGCAAAGGTGTGTTTCCTTATGAGTATATTGATACTCGGGAGAAATTAAACGAGACCACGCTCCCTCCTAAAGAAGCATTTTTCAGTCATCTTAATAATGAGGGAATCAGTGATGAGAGTTTTGAGCATGCGGTTAACGTTTGGAACAAATTTAGTATTAAATCGTTAGGGGAATACTCGGATTTGTATCTAAAAACAGACGTTCTACTTTTAGCGGATATTTTCGAGAACTTTCGGCAAACTTGTATAAGTACTTACGAGCTTGATCCTCTGCACTATTATACAGCTCCCGGTTTAGCATTCGATGCTATGCTTAAAATTACACAAGTAAAGTTAGAATTATTTACAGACATTGATATGTTAATGTTTATTGAAAGAGGGATTAGAGGTGGTGTAGCTCAATGTTCAAATCGGTATGCTAAAGCTAACAATAAGTACATGGAGGAAAAATTTGATCCTACCTCTGAAAGTGTGTATTTAATGTACTACGACGTGAATAATTTATATGGAGCCACCATGTCAGAATTTCTACCATTTGGCGATTTTTCTTTTGTTGATGAAGCTAATTTTGAAACTTTAGATGTAATAAACCATCCTGATGATTCGGAAATTGGTTATATAGTCGAGTGTGATTTAGACTATCCTATAGAATTACATGAGAGTCATAGTGATCTACCGCTAGCACCCGAACATATGGTTCCACCCGCGTCTGATTCCAAAATGAAAAATTACTGCTTACCTTGTATCCAAAACGTAATTATGTAATTCATTACAGAAATTTAAAAGTATATTTAAAATATGGATTGAAGTTGGTAAAAGTACACCGTATATTACGTTTTAAACAGTCTCCGTGGTTAAAAAATATATAGATTTAAATACAGCCATGCGTCAGCAATCTCAAAATGAATTCGATAAAAATTTCTATAAATTAATGATTAATAGTGTTTTCGGGAAGCTGATGGAAAATGTACGTAAACATAAGGACATACGGCTAGTAACGAAATGGGAGGGTCGCTATGGTGCTCGTGCTTACATAGCAAAACCAAATTTTCATAGTTGTACAATATTTGACAATGATATGCTTATCATTCAAATGAATAAGCTTGAAGTATATTTCAATAAAACTATATATGCGGGATTCAGTGTTTTAGACGTTTCAAAAACTTTTTTATATAATTTTCATTACGGCTACACGCTACCCAAGTTCCATAATAATGCTAAGCTCTTGTACATGGATACGGATAGTCTCATATACGCCTTTTCGGTTCCCGATATCTATGAATGTATTAAAGAGGACATTGATAAATTCATTACATCTGATTATAGTCCCGACAACATCTTTGGACTCCCATTAGTAAACAAAAGGTCCCCGGCTTAATGAAAGATGAAAACCATGGCGAAATTATGGTTGAATTTGTAGGACTTCGTGCAAAAATGTATGCTTACACGGTTGATGAAAAGGTTGTAAAAAAATCAAAGGGTTCTACGCAAGCAAGCGTGAGGCAGATCACGATTAATGATTATAAACAGGTCCTGCTTGAGAGTAGCGTAATAAGGCGCTATCAACATCTCATAAGGTCAAAGAAACATGATGTGTTTACCATTAAACAAAATAAAGTCATACTCAATCCTTATGACGATAAACGCTTAGTAAATTTTGATTTCACTGATACTAGACCATGGGGGTATAACTTTCAGTAAACAATGAGCAGTCTTCAAGTCAACTTGCAGGAAGAGCTGCAGTGCAGTAGTGATCAAATATACAAAAAGTACCTGAAGCGTTCTTTGACCTCTCCTGAAAACTATACATTTATACTGAATATATTACAAAATATTGTTATTCCCGATGAGTGTTTTTACTGGTGTGCTATAAACTCAAAGTGTGCAAATGAAATTATTATTAGGACATTATTTGATAAAAAAATTAAATTAGACGATACCATTAAAAGTTTTATGAAATTGTGTACCGATAAAGGCTACAATTCATTAACTTTTGATAAAGTAGATAGGATCTTAGACGATATGAGTGTACTTGGTGACATACCGCTTAAAATGTATCTATATGATTTATTAAGGGTTCATGATTCAACAAATGTTAAATCTACGTTAGAAAATATTGCTTACAAGGACACTGTATTTATTATAACTGAATGTATTGAGAAATCGACATATTATGCTAACTACAAGTGCCTCGATATTTTGATTGAAATATTATTAGAACAAAATATCAACTATAAGTTTCAACCGTGGGAAAACGATGAGCACCACAAAATTTATTACTGGATACTAGACAACATCAATAAAGGTGAAACAAATTCAAATTCCTGTTTGGGATGGAGGTGTGGGCCAGATTCGGGTATATGGCCATCCAGTAATTTAAGTGATTATATAAGTACTTTAGGTTCACTTTATAAGATAATGAAATTTTAAAATAAATGTAATATTTAAAAATAAAATACTATTATTTTTGTGTGTGTTTTATTTCATCTAAGAGCTACATCCTTTTCTACAAACTATATATATATATAACTAATATAAGTAATTTGTTTCACAAAGTACAGGTTAAATGTTATAAAACAATATCATCCTTATTGATCCATGATCTTTCATCCAATCCCCACCATTTTACGAATAACTTATTATTCTTGGAGCGAAGCACTTTTTCTACTAGATATACATCGGGATACTTTGTTTTTGTAATTCATGTTCATAAAACCCTCCCAGTACAGGATTTCCCTTCATGTCTTCAAGCATGTACGTAGTGGGGTTAGTAATGCAAACTTTCACAATCTTAAATAGTTCACTAGACCAATTGGGTGTGTATCCTTTGGCGAAAATATTTTTAAATTTACTGATTCGTACTATGTCACCCACAGAATATCGATTCCCATCGAATATTTTTATGTTAGTGTAAGCCTCTAGCTTTGTATGATTACCAACATCTTTGGGCTTCATTCTAATAGTTCTATGCTTACGATTGTTATAATCCATCGTTATGGTATCAATTGTATCAATCCATTTATATTTACCTTGCAGGCTGAATGACTTATATAGAGCACCTTTAATGGTTCTGATAACACGTTCAGCAATTGCAGCCTTCTTTGTGCTATAGGTAGAGTAATGATTGACTCCATAACGATGCATTAGTTTAGTAAAATGCGCATTGTAGAATTCTTTTCCTGCATCTGTCTGCAAATTGGTAGGTTTCCGACCTTTTTCAAAGATTGTTTGCACGGCCTTGGTAACTTCTTGACCTGTTTTCGTTTTTAATCCTTTAGTCCATAAGTATTTCGAAAAACAGTCGATGACCACTAATATATACTTATAACCCTTATTTTGTTTGGCATATGTGTTAAATTCAGCTAAATCTGCTTGCCAAAGATCATCAAAACCTCTAATTATTGTTCGCCTTCGTTTAAAATTTTTTCGTGCAGGTTTGTGCAATTCGTTGACGAGTTGTAATTTGGACATGGTGCTAATTTATTCACAATTTCTTTAAGTTGATGTAGTTTTCCTCCAGCGCTAGATAAGCGTTGGCGTTTCCTTTGAAAGTGTTCCGAACTGCTTGTAAACAGAAATCAAGGTATCCTTTATTTATAGCATCACCATCTTCTTCAGGGTCACCCAACTGTGTCAAACGATTTCCATCCAAATCGAACCTTGTTGATACATAATATTGCCTAGTGATGACATCTTGAGGATCTATGGGATTGGCCACATTGCTGAGTCTCTTATTCTCAATATCAAATTGATTAGCATCAATCTGTTTAAACTGAGGGGCTAGTTTCTTTAATTGATACTGGACATATGAACGTCCAAATTTGTCAAGGGGCATTTTAGTTGTGACATGTCGACATCAATGCATTCTCATTTATATTGTTTAAAAAGCGGTTGTTCGGTTTTTCAATGTATCCATCTTCATATAGTTCTTCTACAATTGATATTATGTCATTTACAACACCTGTGTTTCCCGCTAATTTTTCTGCCCACAATACTTCCAGATCACGAATTAGTTCATGTATATCATTCCAATATTTATATTCAATGGGTCTGTTTGTTAATTCCTTAAAAAATATAGCTCCACCTCCTCCCTTGGTTGTGGTGGGTGATGATGACAGCAAGGGTTTGATTATTTGTGTATACTTTTTGCTGCGGCTTCCTCGAATCTGTGCACTTATGTCATAATCTCGCCTTACTACATTCGTAGCCTCTAAAATAGTTCTATATTTTTTCTATCTGTTGACTTTACTAGACTTAAGTCGGGTTCATTCATAATAAGCAGATCATATAATCCTGGAGTCCCTTTATACGTGACACCTTTAATAATTATATCGTCTCCTTTAATTGTGATGGGTGTATTACCAATTGTCCATTTATCAGTTTTGGTATCATAGTGGACTCCATACGTATGATCAATATCACCTTCAGCATTCTTCAAAATACGTTCAACATATATACGCGGCAATTCATTGTACTGCTCGAGAAATTCTTCCGAGATGGGTTCATTATGGAATCATCTACGATACTAGACAGTTCTTCTTCTTCCTCCCCAGTATTAATCTCCCCATGACTGATGTTTCCAAGAAAGATGGAAGACTTGAGGAGGATTTCTTCGAAAAACGGAAGCTGAGCTAGTGGACTAGTAGCACCCTTACTTGAATCACCTAATGGAGTGAGACGTGGGGTCCATTGAACTTGAGCTAGCGGACTAGTGGGGATAGTGGCGTGCTTTCTTGGAAATATCAATACGGGTGGTTTTTAGGTTTAACATCAATGACCTCCTCCTCCTTTTAGGTGTTTTTTATCGATTTTATTTACTATTTCAGTTAGAGGTTCTATTAAAGGCTTATAAGTACTTTCGAATGTTCTTTCATTATCAATGCGAGCAGTCTTAATACTGTTATACTTCTGCCGTATTATTTTACGAGCCTGAATAATTTTTTCTTTAATATCCTCTCCTTGTTGTCCATTGCGACAAACAGGTACCGGTTCACCTTGAACAGGTAGCTGTTTACACTAAACAGATAGCTGCTAATACCTAAACAGATCAGTTACTACTAAACTGCTGAATGCGGTTTAAGGTATTATATATATATATTCGCCTTATATACCAAAACGGATTTAATGAACAGGTACCCGTTTACCATGAACAGGTAGCTGTTGCGACAAACAGGTACCGGTTCACCTTGAACAGGTAGCTGTTTACACTAAACAGATAGCTGTTAATACCTAAACAGATCAGTTACTACTGAAACCAGTTTAAGGTATTATATATTCATCAAATCCTTTCCTATAGCGACCATTATTAACTTCAGCATCCTTGTTTATGACCATGAAACCAAACGGATCTACCCAGCACTTTGAACACATGTCCCGAAACAATTTCATGCTTATGGTGGGACTTATATGATCCTCATACGCATGTTTTAAGTTTAATTCATCTTGCTCAAATAATATAATTAGATTCGCATTATCACGAATTAATTGCTTTGGAATTTTACTGTAAGTTTGACTCAAATAGAAACAGTCAATATCGTTATGCCTACCCATAGAAAAATATGCTCTTATATTATTTTGCTTTTCACAAGCGATATCATCGAAAATAAAAATAGAGTTTGATTTTGCACAATTAGGCTCAATCACATCTTGATTGTCGCTGAAGGTAAAGTAACCTATGTCCTTCATTGGAAGTAAGATTTCCTGTAAAAGTTTGTACTTGTTTTGATTCAATGACTTAGAGTATACGTATACATGTTTAAATTTCAAACCATTTTTTCAGTAAGCAGACTGATCATTGCGTTTGTTTTACCGCAATTGGAGGGGCCGCATATAATACCACGTATACTATTAGGAAGTAAATCACCATGTTTTGAAGTAATAGACTTTTCATCAAAGTCATGATTTTGAATTGAGAGTTTTTGTTTCTGAGCAACTACTTTCATCTTTGATGGATGAAATAAAACTAAACGAATAATTACAACATCTTTATTTATATATATTAGACTATACTACAATAATAATTATAATTTTTCACTTCTCCGGTGAGTGGACTGTACTGTACAATAGCATCATGGAGAATAAGACCATATACAACGATTCCATTATCGAAAGGTGTTAGAGATTCCATTTCCAATTTGATGTCCACTGTTGAGTTTTTAAGGATTCATTTTGTTTAGAGCAGTCCATTACAAATATTGGACATGATTTGAATTCGGAATAGTTGAATAATGCATCTTTATCATCTTCACCATAGTAATCACAACGAAATTTCAAAAATTGCGATAGGCAGGTATATATTGGTTGGCACTGAAGTTCAAATGCATTGCTTCATATGGATAATACTCAGAATTCAGATGTACTTTAAGATTTCTGATGTTAATGTGATCAAAATTTCCAGCCCTTGCTGACCTTGTATACCTTTTACCTTGTTGGAATGCAACAATTATCCAACGTGGTTTTTCCAGTTGCGTTGATGTTTTTATTGGCCATATGTCTGAGGTTGCTTGTTTTAAAGCAGGCAATTCATACAACTCCCATTGTCGAAATGGAACAGTAATAATAGAATTTTTATTGATTCCTTGAAACAAGTTAAGTTTCGCAGCATCACTAAGTGTTAAGTGCGGTACTTTCCATTGAATTTTATTTAAGGTTATTGCGGCATCGACTTCACCATAGTAACAGTTTGTATCGCTTCTAGATCGAATTAAAACCAACTCTTGGCGCATATTCACGATTACCTGACGATAATCCTCCATTATTCCAAATATGTGGTTCAATGGTATGCATACTGTAAAAGATTTTCTCCATTTTGCTCATCGAATTCTACTTGTAATGGTTCTTCATTCTTTGGTGACCATCCTAAATGACTTAGTGCTTTGCTTTTGCTTGCCGTATAAGAAATATATCCTTTAAGCGTAGATGTTATTCCTGGATTTCTACAAACATCCACTCTCTGACCACCTAACTCATAACGAATTTCTTCGAAAAGAAAGTTCGGGAAATTGTTGGTTAAGCTGCATGCTTTTCTTTCATCTTCTTTTTGAGCTCAAGTTTACCTTCTATGTACAGAAAACTATCATAAGTAGCCGTAATTAGATCTTGACTTTGAATTAAGATTCGTATTTCTTCGGAAGGTCCATATTTAGAAGATCCATATGGAAGATAAGTGTGAATATCTGATTTAATTATAGTATCATCAAAATGTACGTTTTGAAAGACGTTTAACGATTCTGCCATTGTGGTTGAGAACTTTTAAACCTATTGACGTTAAAAAGTATTTCTCTGCAGATGTTAACCGCAATGAAGGTTGATGACTAATTAATGACTTACTGTAGGGATGATGTCTTTTATATGAGTTTTTGAAAGATGGAATTGGTCCTGGATTAATTCTCAGACCCATGTTCTTTTAGTTCTAAGCGTACAGTGAATGGTTCACTTTCACCAAAGTCTATTAATTCACCCTTTTGATTAGTCAAATTAATTGTTATATTACTAATAATGTCAGTGTTTACTTCTAAATATTGAGTATTGCTCGGAGTTTTATCTAGACGATAACCTGGAGGAACTGAAACATCAATCTCATATAATACTTTAGCAGGTTTCCCGTTTCGATAAGATCCCTTTATAATGTTGCACTCTACGTGTAGATTAGTGTGTTTAAGTATTTGGATGTCTAACGCAGATGTATGTAAAATATTTGGTTCTAATATTTTAGACTCAAACCCTAGCATGCGCCCAATACAATTTTCTTTAGTAAAATCAATCTCAAATGAACTGTTTATCTCACATTTAAGTGTATTGTTGTTTGCTCTAATGATAAACTTTTCTGTGGGTATTTTAGATTTTAGATAATCGTTAATTTCATCTAACTCATATGCACCGTGTGGAATATTAATCACTTGCAAATGAGATGGATTTGTTCTAAAATAAAATCTATCGTTGCCTGCATAAATGTTTCTAATGCTGTTGCAGCCGTAAAATCCAACCAATCCAATAACGTATTTCTTCCCAAATCTAGCTCTATCGGTGGATAGAAGTTGTAGCTAGCTGTGTTACCAACACCTTCTAAACTGAATGTTATTGACATAACTGAGAAAATTTGATGTTGTGCTGATTATTTATATAAAAATTGTAGGCATAGGTGTCCGCAAATAATTGTATTAAACTCTTGATCTTGGTTGTAATTATAATATATTTTACACCCCGAAAGTAGTTAATCACTTCGTTTGGTGGTCGAATATTACCGAAACTATCGTAATACCATACCCTTTTACCACGCTTTTGTAGCAAACCCAATGGGTACCTGGTCCTCTTTGGCTATCTAAGTTAATAATTCCAGATTCATTTTCCGTGGCAATTTAGGCATGCTATCTCTCATAAAAATATCCCTAAAGTACGGTACGTTTTTGGAGTATTTCTTTAAATCAGTATCCGTTAACGGTCTTTCCGGTAATCTATTCAGTTTTTGGAAACGGTTTTAAGTATAATGCACCACCACCAGATTTGTTTGGTTTTAGATATAGTGCACCGCCTTTCTTATTCATGGAGCCTATAGCGACCGATTCCATCATGCGATTATGGCGCGATGTCTCTTCCTGCAATTTTTAGCATTTTTAGCATCATTGACTGCTTTAGCAATTCCTGATGCACCGCCAGCTAAAGCACCGATTGCTGATAATCCTGCGAATAACGGAATAAGAAATGGTAAAACCCTCCTTGTTTAGGTAGGGAATTACTCTAGGAACTTTAATGTTTTCTTTCCTCCTAAATTTTTACCACACGTTTTGCCGTTGAAAGCGCTGACTTTATTGTGTCTGTGAAATTTCCGTTAGGTTTAATTTTTTAGCTATTGTCTTTCGTAAATGCAATAAATTTCCACCATTGCATTTCTTCTTCATATTAGATCGACGTTTACACCCCATTCCCAATTTTCTCTTTGCTTTCATGATGGTACTGACTGCTAAAGCTGCAGTTCGTTCACCTAGCGTTGCGTCTAATGATTTAAAGCGCTCCCAAGCTTTTTTTGTAAAATTTTATCTGCTTTATGTCTACTTTCTAAATCTCGGTAATCTCTGTAACTGATATCATGAAGTTTGCACTGAGCATCTAATTGATTAATGCCGAGGTCACCGCGTGCGAGTCGTTTTTCCAACTTTGTACCAGGACCGCAATACTGGTAACCAGGTAAATGCAATTCAAACGGAAGTTTATTGATTAGACCATTCACCAAACCACCACCACCTACACTCTTTCGCTTCTTAACTAGCATTGTTTACATGGATGGATAGAAGGGGTATTTATACCTAAATTGAGAAAAACAAATCATAGTTATTTCTTTATTCAGTAAATGCTATACATTAGATAAGCAGGACGATAATACAAAATTTCCATTAAACATACAGTGTTATGTGAATTAATATTATACTTAGCATTTATAACATCATCAATATCTTTATAAATGTCATCATCACCACCACTGAATTCTTTCTCACGAAAACGACGGTAGTCAACAACTTGTTGTATGAACTTTTCATAAAAACACACCAGATTGTAAGATTCAAGAAATTCCAATCTATAGCTTACTATATCCTTTAAATTGAATAGTTCTTCTATACTATGTGAGTTGAATGTACAAGAACAGCACTTGTAGTTTTCTATCATAACAGTTTTCAAAATTCTGTCATATCCTTTAATTAATTCCCAATTGTAATAAATACCAAGATTACTAGATAGAGATTCATAATGTTGATCATAGATTATATCTTCTTCATTTACATTTGACCAATCAATTTCATTTTCAATTTCTTGAGATCGAAAAATTGTAATTCTACATATGAATGCCATCTTAGAAGCTCATTCCATTCCTTCATATCCAACACTACATTATTGCTTTGATCACAATTACCGCACCCAATACGCACCACTGGTGCAAGGTTGAGGTGTGTACTGTATCCAATTTCCAGATGTTTTGCATGATGAGTATCGTTCGATAGTTTATAATAGGTACAATCGATTAAGTATTCCTTAGCTGCTTGTTTATACACTTCATCCTTATATTGAAATGATGATGCGCAGTCAGTCTTAGCAGAAGAATAACCTTCATCGTGTTTCTCTTCATTTTACTACTACTACTACCATCACTATTTTGACAGCACCAACAAAATGTTAAATTATTCAGATTGTTACTGCAATGATGTGATGTATCCATATATAACGGTGAACTTCTGAGTTTGGATCGTTCCAGAAATGATTTTATTGCTACTTGCATGACTTTACTTGCTCACAATTTCACTATGACTAAACGCTGCTTAAGAAAATAATTCTAGTATTTCAATTTTACATATGGTGGGGTGCTACTATTAAAAAGAAAATGTTATGTTTGTTGTTTTGCCAGCTGCACCCAAACTACTTATAAACACATCCTTCGTGTTTAGGAGTGTTTTAAATTCTTCAATTCGTGTTTCTTCTTTTTTGAAATACACATAAAAGCGTTCCGGTAATACACATTTAAAATCACCCGTTTCTATCACTATACGTTCACCGTACTTAGTATTAATTATATCCATATTCGTTACTTTATACTTTCTCGATATATCGAGCTCGCACGCATTCTTAAAGGGTTTGCAATAGGTGCTTTGGTTTAACCCTGTTAATTCCATATTTAACAATTATGTGTTGCAGACTGATCTCAACATACAGCTCGCTGCAGTTTATATAAGAAATATGCGTCCTACATATTACAACATGCTTAAACTTGTTAAATACCTACTGTTGACCTTGACTATAAATATAATATGATGATGATGATCAGCTCCAAAAATTTATATTTCCCGCAAAAAAGTTTGACCTTGAAAATTATATTCTTAGATTTATGATTACCTTGCAATTTCTATTTTTAGCTTTTCACCTTGACCTTTTATACTTCTAAGAAATATGACACCACCGTAGGTCAATAACCTTTGACCTTGAAAACTATTTTAGATTTATGATTACCTTGCAACTTCTATTTTAGCTTTTCACCTTGACCTTTTATATTTCTAAGAAACCACCGTAAGTCAATAACCTTTGACCTTCAAAACTATTTTTGATTTATGATTACCTTGCAACTTTTTAGCTTTGACCTTGACCAACTACATTTTAAATCTCCCGCTTAAAGTTCGACCTTGAAAGAGCTCCAAAAGCTTCCGATTTCACCACCAGAGGGCGAGTGACTCCAAAATTTAAATCCCCACCACAAGCATGCTTGAGACGTGGAGCGCGTTCTGGCATAACGAGAAAACTCACTTGACCTTGAAATAAATCCCCATAAGATTTACATGGGTGACCTTGAACTGGTCCAGGATCGGCCTTATATGTCTACTGACGACGAAAAGTTGCAATCACTAGTGGATCTGCACAAGGGTTCCCGATCTCTAGAATATGACGTATGATAAATTACTTAGGCTTAAAATGCCAGAAGAGGTCCAAATGATAGGATAGCAGTCATTGTAGCAGCGCGTGATGTGGAACTAGCACAAATAAAATTAAACCAAGCCATGCGTAGTATTATTAAGTGGATGAATGGTCACAGCCTATCATTAGCTCTCATAAAACGAAAGAACTGTAAATTACTAAGAAAAGAACCCCTATGGTTTTCTACGTATATGTTTGTGACGGAACTATTACCACAAAGCCGGCTATTAAATATCTCGGTGTGATTTTTGACTCGAATATGAATTTTCTTAACCAAATATACATGGCAGTAGATAGAGCTGAAAATACCGTGAGACTTCTTAATATACTTATGGCGAACGTGGCTGGCCCAAAATTCAGTAAAATACGTTTACTAATGACAGCCATACAGTCAGTACTCTCATGTGGAGCCGAAGTTTGGGCAGACATATTGAATAAGAAACCCTACAGACGATTGGCACGAATTCAGACACTTAGCGCTGCCAGAAGATGTTCAGCATACCGTAATATATCTGAGCCACCGGTAATCGTAAAAGCAACTGTTAAAACAATCCTTTTCTTAAGCAAAAGTAAATATTTTCAGAAGGAAGGAAACGTGAGCTAAACAAATAATCAACCAAGAAGAAAGTAATCGAACAATAGAATTGTGGCAAGAAGCATGGGACCGAGAGACCAGGTGGCGTTAGACAGCTAGGCTAATAAAAATGTTAAGTTATGGGTAACAATAAAACATGAAGAGATAGACTTTTACCTAACACAACTATTAACCGGTTATGGCTATTTGAAAAAAGTATTGGGAGCAATTTAATATTGCTGCACCCAGTAAACGCGTAATGTTAACAATTGTTTGAGAAATTTCGTCGCACTGGCAGTATGTTGTGTTGCATTTGCGCAAGAGTTCTTCAGGTCGACGAAGAACAGTTGGTACCAACGATAATTAAGAACGGGTTTTGACTAGGTTTTGCACAAAGAAGACTTCGGCGAACTGCGTATAAATTAAACATCAGTGAAACATCCACACGTAAAATGTTCAAAGGCATTCTTGGTTATCCATATCTTATTCAAACTGAACAATGTCTAAATGCTGTGAACAAACGTTCAAGAAAAGTTTATTGTGGACGCGTTTTGAGCTTAGTATACGAAGATACCGATTTCTTGAAAAATGTATGGTTTTCAGACGAAAGTCATATTCACCTAAATGGCTATATCAATGGATAAATAACTCGATTTCGGGATTTTAACACCCTGACTTCATTGTAGAAAAACCACATCACACTGCTCGGGGCACGGTATAATAGGTCCTTATTTTGTTGAGGACAGGAATCAACACAGTTACTGTTAATCAAGAGCGTTACAGGCAGAACATCATCATACCTTTTGTGAGAGAATTTATAAATTTTTGCCGCGCATGAAATTTACAGTTCAATAGGCAATGGTTTCAACAGAACGGCGCCTTGGGCCATACAGCTCATTAGAACTTCTCCGCGAGCATTTTGAAAGCACAATCATTTCTCTTGGAAAGGACTTCGATTACCGTTTACATTCACCTGACCTAACGCCATCTGATGCATATATTTGGGGTAGGATGAATCAGTATTTCGCTCTGATGATGCACCAATTGCAGAACTACAGCAAACAATAATAATTTATTTCCAACAACTGCGTCAACCATCATTTATGAATATGTTCAATGATCTGGAAAATCGCTATGAAGTTGGTTTACGTCGTAATGGTGCTCATTTTAAACATGTAAATTACAAAAGTCAAAAAAGTTAATAAAGCTGTTGTTTTCGGTACTGTTTATTTGGACAAATACCGTATGTGTATTACAGCGATCAGAAACACTCAAATTGTTATTACCTGTAGCTTTATTTATGTTTTCATGCAATTAGGTGACACGTTTACTATGTTTTTACATCTAATTTGTATTTTAAAATAATATTCAATTGAAGTTTTGGCAAATAAGTAAAACACTTTTAGATTATAATTATGTGGAAATTGTTTAACTAGATTTAAAATTCCCATAAAATTCCCATAATGTGTGACTAAAGGAATTTTACAATCCATATATCGTCGGTGAAACCAGCAAATAGTGTAACTCCGCTTTTTGTCAAAATTGAGGTTTTAGCGACATCTATTACTTGTGGACACTACCTATTAACTGACAATTAAATTTGAGGATTACTAAAATCAGGTTCCTGTAATGCGTGTTGAGAATTATGTGCATCTCCACTAGGTGTATTGTTAGACGGTAAATAGTGTAACTCCATTTTGTCATTGTGATTAAAGCATTATGTGAAAACGTGCAGCAAATAAAACGATTTTAAGAATAAAATAAAGTGAAAAAACTCATTTTGTTAGTATATGTTCACAGGTTAGCAATTAGTAATAAGATTTTAAAAGAATCCCAGTTGTTAATAATAATATAATAATTTTACAGTAATAAAAGATTCTTTAATTCACATATGGAGTTACACAAATTTCCTAAATACTGAAGTAGGAACATACACGTTTTTCCCTCATGAATGGATAATCGTCCTTTATAATCACAGTAAATTAAAATAGTTAGTTTTTTATAATTTTATATAGGTAATTAAATATAGAACTTTTTTTCCAAAAATGATATTGAGATCTATTTCAAAATAAATAAAATGTAAACGTAGAGTACCGTCATGAATACTGTCTAATAATTTTTTTTTGCCCAGAGCTATGTCACACAATAACAAAATATTAGAGCTATTAAATATCATGAAAATCCTCATGAAATCAGATCGCGAAAATTTCAACATGAATCGATCGATGGGTGTCCGGCTCATTAAGGCATAAACGTTCGTAATTGGCTGAATACAAATTTTTAAGGTCGGTGGATTGGTCGTGGTAATCCAGTTGCATGGCCTCCCCGATCTCCAGACCTAACCCTCATGGATTTCCACTTATGGGGTCATCTGACAGAAATTGTTTATTCAACGTCAGTGCCAACTAGAGAAGAACTTTGGCACAGAATTCAAAATGCGTGCACAGAAATTAATCATGATGTGCTAGTTAGCTTAAACCATTCCATTAGAAAACACTGCCAGTTGTGCATTCAACAAAATGGTTTTTATTTCGAACAATTATTACATTAGTCATTAATGTTTTATTTTGTCAGTGAAACGTTTTGTTTAATATTTATTTGTATCCATTTTCGGTTCATAAACATGAATTAAAAAACCATTTTTCCAGTGCCTAATTTGAAGCAAAGTGGTTATTTCATTAATTTTTACGAACCGATAATCCAAGAACATAATAAATAAATAATTACATTAGTTATTTATCAGTTTATGAGTTGTATTTACTGGTTTTATTAAAAGTTATTTAGTTAGAATTTATATGCACTCCTAAATGTTATTTAGACTAGTTAATGACATTACCTGACAAAACCTGAAATATCTCTAAAACGGTGCGCCGTACGTGTACTATAGAAGCACACTTTTTTGTTCCAAAAAGCATAAGCAATCGGGAGACGTTATTGGATTTACAATAAAGTCAGTAGCGTGGGAGATTTTTTGAAAAGGGACGATGGTATACCTGTATTTCCGCCACTCATTTTCGTATTTTATCATCATAAGCCCTAAATAATGAGGAACAATTACGTGACGTGATGTTTCAGTTAACTATTACATACAACAAAATCTTTGTAGATATCGAGTATGCAAAAGATGTTTAATGCGGCACTTGGATTGACAGTAAACTGCGCATTACAATGGATCAAACCAGATATCAAGAAGAAACTCATGTGAATAAGCAAGTAAAACAAACACGGAAAAATGTCTGAAAACATGCATTTAAGGATAAGCGATTTCTTTAATAATCAGCCAAAAAAGGAGTCTCACTATTTCCCAGCGCCTTCACAGAAACTTTATTTAGAACCTGTATGGCAAAGCAAACATGAGTCTATCGTTTTTACGCTGATGTTTACTGTAAGGTGAAACATATAAGACCTTACTCAAGAACACTCCTCAATGAAATTTTTGACAAAATGAATCTTTCCTTATATCAACCGAAAAAAGATCAATATGCATAGGATACAGAACGAACAATATAGGAGAAGAACAATATCAGGAACATCTAGAATTTCAAACAGAAGCGAGAAATGAGAAGGAAAAAGACAAGTTACAAGAAACAAAATTTGTGTACGAAAGATTTAGTTTTATTGGCCCCAAAGAACAACGTAAGTTCAGTGTATTACAAAATCAAACTTACAGTACACAATTTCACGATTTATAATATTAAAAACAAAGAGGGCTACTGCTATCTGTGGAGCGAAGTGGAAGGTGCACTGGCTGCTAACGAATTTTCCTCTATCCTGGTCTCATTTATTGAAAAAGAAGTACTGCCTAAAATGAAAGACAAGTGATTTTTCGGAGCGATGGTTGCACAGGCCAAAACAGAAATGTTTGTTTGTCAAATGCCTTATAGTATAGTAAACGTAGCTGAATATTATACGTAAGGGTGGAAAAAATTAGTAACCAACTGATCTCAGCGGGAATGTTTAGGTAATGATGTTCTATTTAACCCCTCAAAAGTCCCATTCTAAAGACATATTTTTTTGTAGAGAATGAAATTACGAATATTTTACCTTTTATCATGTTTTCTCTAAAGTTGATAGAAACAGAGATAGAGCTATTTTTTAATGTAGGTTTTATAAATTTTCTACTTTTATTATATTTTTTGAACAAAATGTGAACTATATTACTTTAACATCTGAATGATATTAAAATAAATAAACTTTGTATTATAAGTACACCTTTACACAACGAATATTAGTTAAAAATGTCTATAATAAATAATAGTTAAAGCATCCCTCTAAAGTATGACCGACAAGACGCAGAAGCGTGCCGCGATCATTGCATAGCAACAAATCCCACCAATTACGTTCGTTCGGACTGCGTCGTCCATGTTCAGTATTAATTTTGATTTAGTTGTAGTGTTCTTTCTCTAGTGAGTATGTCATTGCGATTTCAAGGTTACGTTTAAGCGTAAGACTTCGTTTGCTTACGAGTGGAAATATTAAGTTTTAGAACCATTTTTAACTGTTTAAAGTCGGAAAGCTACTATGGCTTCGTTAAAAAACATACGTGCCATTTGTGACAAAGACAATAGTGAAAAGACAGTCCAGCTAACTTCCAAAGGATTTCTAAGTTTAGTGAACGCGTCAAATTCGCGGAGACGGTAAATCGGAAATTTTTAATAAAGAACATTTGCCTACTGTTCATGCATCATGTAGACGAAAATACATACACTCATCCAACAGAACTTTCTAAAGGTAATAAAAAAATTCGTGATAAAGAGCCACAACCGTCAAAAAGTAAACTCATAGTTGACATAGTTGCCCTGAAGAATAAAAAGAAAATGCGAACGATTCGCTCAGCTGCTACACTGAATTTAAAAAGCACGGTTCTTGCTTGCTGTAAGGAGAGAAACGATGAGTGGAGTAGAGAAGTGTATAGAAGGATATGCAACGAAATGGATCTTGTAGCGGCTGAGGCAAAATACCATGCCAGTTGTTACAGCGTGTTTTTGAGGGAAAACTACTGAAAAACTAGGAAGACCTTTAGATAATACTCTCGAAGACGCATTTACTATGTTATGCCAAGATATTGAAAATGACAGTGAAAATTGTCAATTTTGCATGAAAGAATTGCTTGAGAAACTGAAATCCTATTTGTCTCATGACATAGAGCCATGGTCAGAAAAAAATTTAAAATCAAGGTTTAAAAAAAATATCAAGATAATTTAATAATTACGGATATTCTTGGAAAAGTACCGGTGATATGTTTAAAGAACAAATGTGAACAACTTGATTGGTTAAAACAACAACGAGGAATTAGTATTAAAAGATAAAAAAAGTCCCGTGTATCACACTAGAGTGTCCGCAACGAAAACTTTTTTTAATATCTCTTTGGTACGCGCTAAATCCATCACCTGTATGTTCGGCCTAGAAATTCAATTCCATCGAAAATTTGCATGAAGATGTTTAATTGACGTACATGCAGCTCTGGGCGTATCTGTATCTTATTCGAAATGTTTGGCATTTGAAAGTTTGACGATTACTAATCACAAAGACTCTATTTCTGACGAAAGTTTTGTGCAGTTCGTGTATGACAATGCAGATTTTAACATTAGAACAATCGACGGTTACGGAATTTTTCATTCGATGGGGGGAATAATGTGTTGTTCGCCTTCTAATAGCTCCAATATTCAGACTATTCCTAGGTCAAAGAATCGACTTTTGGCTTTAAATATTGGAAAAATTTTGGCAGTGCACCATTACAGATAAGATTTTAAAACATTATGGTGTAATAATTGGTTATACAGTTCTACAAAAAAAAACCTGCAAAAACAGGACTTAGTCGTGTTGTAACGACACGCATGCAAGAGGAGCAAAGTGCTAAGGACGACCATTTACCATTACTATTTGACAGTTTGTGGTAACTGGCAAGGTCTTATCGTTTTCATCAATATCCTGGAGTGGATTTATGTCTACCCTTAAATCTGACTCCCTAAACATGGGTACAAGTATTATACCCTTGTCATTTATCAATTTGGACCCCGGCAACTTGAACACAACTTATACAGCCTTTTTATTTACGGCCGAAAAAAGTAAGCGATATGGAAAATCGTGTATTGTTACCTTTGACCAACCACTTTTTCAGAAGGTTATAGATATCGTAGAAGGTTCAAATAGAAATGATATTGTATCCTCTGTTATTGTAGGGCTTGGAGGATTTTACACTTTAATATCGTTTATGGGGAGTGTTGGAAAGATTATGGCCGGAAGCGGCATAGAAGAGTTGTTAGAAACTGGATATGCTAAAAATACTGTACCACACATGATGAGTGGCCATCCTTATTCTAGGGCTTTACGAGGACATTTCCTAATATATGAAGTTTCAATTTTGATTATCATAGACGACCCGGAAGCACTCTCATTATCTGACGACTTTATCCAGAGTATTCAATATTTGTATGACAATCCCAAATTAAAACTTCACAAAAAAGTTGATGAATTAGCTATCATCAGCAGAACGGGAAAATTATGGGCAAATTACTGGAATTTAATAAATTTAATAAAACTTTTTATACGAGCTGAAAGGATGGGTATCTGGTTGCTTCATATTCTCGGCATTACACACATGATTCCTATATTTTATGCAACTGGACATTATAACTATGCCAAATGTGTACATCTTTATTTACTACAAATGGAAAAATTAAATTCTATCAATGACGAAGAACATCAGCGTTTTGTAAGCCAAGGATTATTTACCATTCGCCGAACAAATAAATTTTGATCAGGAATGTGGAGCGATATGTTTATTGAGCAAAGCTTGATGAGAGCAATGAAAACTCGAGGAGGCCCGACCCAAGGCCGTGGATTTGGTGATTCCTCTTTAGCCAGATAGATATCAAGTATGCCATCATGCATCCCTATTTGTACATATCTAGAAGAGTTTGTTGAAGTAAAGTCAGCATCTTCGGATCAGCAGATTGATTTAACTAACGCCCGGCAACGGCGAAATGAAAGAAAATTGTTGAGTGGCTACAAGATCACAATCCTTTTAAGTGCTCCGACTTTTTATCCATTTCAACAGGAATAATAGCTTCTCCTCATGTAAATTGTGACAAGGCAAAAAATATAGGGTAAAACATTTTTAATAATCATATTGGAAAAATATTTACTGAGATTCAATGCAAAAGAAAGGAAAATATAGACAACTTTGCGTCAAACTAAACAACACGTATGTAGATTTTAACCCTATGCAACTTTTCAATAGAATAATTTGTTCAAATAAAACATCGGAAGAAATAAAACATTGCTTCAAATTTGAACTATCGTCATACCCTTTGTAACTTTTTAAAGATGGGAATTTGAGAAGAGGAACACAATCTCAACTTCTTTAGGAACTTGATAAGATTCATAATCCAGACAGTAGCCCTCAGTCAGATACTGTTTATTTTGTCGATAGACGATTTCTCCTACACAAAGTCTCATGGCAGCCACATACAATGATATTTTTTTGCAATATGTTAGTTATGTAATTCATAATTGTAATAAGAATTGTGTCATAGTCTTCGACAGCTATAAAAAGGATATATCTATTAAAGAGAGTCTGCAAAGATGCAGATCAAAAGGCAGCTTACAAATTTCCATACATGCCCAGGCTTCAGTAATTGTATTTATAAAGATAACTGTGCATGAAGCGGCAAAGAATGTAGATTTTTTATCACCTCAACAGCTGTGAAATTATCCATATCAAAAAACCATGTCACAGTTGTCTCAGAGGACACTGATATAATGGTTTTGCTTATACATCATTCGAAAAATAAAAATATATCCATGCCTCGTCCGGGGAAAGCAGCAGAAGGAGACAAAATGTCAAAGATATCTGACATACAAGACAAACTGGGATATTTGAAAAAACACATATTGTTTTTACATGCCATATCAGGCTGTGATACTACATCTTTTTTATTCAATAAATCAAAAAAAGTATGCCTGTCTCTACTAAAAAAAGATAATGATCTTTGTCAATACCTTGGCAAATTTTTAGACAATAATGCTAACAAAAATAACTTACTTCAGTCAGGATTAAATTATCTTTTGAAGCTTTATAACTGTCCAAACTATATTAAAGATATTAACCATTTGCGATACACTTTATATAACAGAATCACATCAAGACAAGGCCTTAAGTCTACGTTTAATTTAGCTACTTTGCCTCTAACTAAAAACTCCGCACAACAACATCTGCTCAGGACATATTTTCAGGTAATTGTAAAGATATAACGAATTTTTGCAAATTTGATGTTGTGTTTTTTAGATCCGAGAATGGATTGGTAATAAATTAGATCCTTTGCAGTATGTGTGGACAAAGGATCAGAAAGGTAACCTGATACCTATACAATCCACAGAAGATGTAATGCCGCCTGACATACTAAATTGATTTTTTGCAATTGTAAAGAGAGTCAGTGTTCTAAAAACTGTTCCTGCAGAAAACTGGGTCTCAATTGTTCTTCCAAGTGTGGTTCAATGTTACGGAATAAGTTGCACAAACTTTTGTCTTTTGGCGGAGGAGAATGACACTCATGATTACAGAAGAACTTTTTTAATATTATGTATATAAATTTAAGGCTTAAATTAATACTTATTTTATGTATATTAATATTACACAGCTTGTTTGGTTTAAAAGGTATATTAAAAGTGAAAAATAACATACAGTAAAAAATAGCTCTATCTCTGTTATTATTTAAAAATGATAAGAGGCAAAATATTTGAAATTGAATTCTCTAGAAAAAATGTATCTTTAGTTTTTTTTTGAAAAATTATGCAAACGGAGATATTTGAAAAAAACCAAAAATCTAAGATGGCGGTGATTTTTTTCAAACTTCCCTCACTGAGACCGGATGGGACTTTTAAGAGGTTAAATAGGAGTTGGTTACTAATTTTTCCACCTTCACCTTCAGACTTACTATACATTACTAAATTCATCAATTAACAATTATTCAGAAGTACTTAAAAATTATTATTAATTGTATTAAATACATAAATAAAGAGTTTACCTCGAGTAGGATTTGAACCTACGACCTGTACTATGCTAGAGTAACGCGCTAACCATCTGCGCCATCGAGATTCAAGCCCTAATCGATGCAAATTTATGTATGTAGCTATGTAGGCAAACTTTTTATTTATTTATTTAATAAAATTAATAATAAATTTTAATTACATATTTACCTTTGAACTTATTCGTTCATAACTTATAATAAAGATTCAGAAGTTCCTTTCCAAAGACACACCCAAATGGAGGGAGATGCTATGCACTCGGTAATTGAAAGACGAATTCTGAATAAAGATATTAATGAGCCAGCAGATTATGTAACACATTGTAAAAATGCTTATCTTAAACCTTTTCCATATCATGGAAAGAGGGGGATATTTTTTTTAAACTGAGACATACCGGCGATTGGCAAGAATATAGTATGATGAGAATTGGAGTAAAAAATTCGAACATCTCTAGTCCTTAAAACAAAGCCTTATGCCAGATTATTATGCGTTTTATGATAATCTTCCACATCATTAGTAGTTGCAATATACCGAACGTGTTTCATAATTATTATAAGTTTTGTTATGAACGAATAAGTTCAAAAGTAAATATGCAATTAAAAATTATTATTAATTTTATTAGATACATAAATAAAAAGTTTACCTAGAGTAGGATTTGAACCTACGACCTGTACTTTGCTAGAGTACCGGGCAAGCTCCAATCGATGTAAATTTTGCCTTTATGTATGTAGAAGTGATGTAAATTCTAAATATAATGAGATAAGAATCAAATTACGTATATTAATGGAATGTGAGCCTGCAATATCGCAAGGATTTCCACATACCAAAGCAACTTGACTAATATTATAGTATAAAGAACTTGTTAACTGGATTTTGGTTAGTCAAACAACTATTAATTACAATACTAATATTAAAAGTGGGAAAATTAAACAGTTTTAACGCTACCCTGAAAAATTTCTGTGGAGTTACTCTATTTTCTGGTTTCACCGACGATATACAGTTAATGTTTGATAATAATATATTAATGAAGCGTTTAAGCCTTCTCTATTGAAATTCCTGTTTGTAGAACATTTACAAATTTTAGAGTTTACTAGGTATATTAATTAACACTTCATTCGCTTTTCATGCATAAAATTGGATGGCTAACTTCTCTCGACTGATTAATCGTTAAGGAGATAACTGGTTGATGTGTTTACCTTTTTTAGTTTTCAAAGACTGAACTATTTCTGGATTTTGTAGTTTGTAGTGTCATATCTCGATATTTAAAATAGAGGGTAGAAGTGTAAGAAATATTTATAAACCACAGTTCACTTATAAATAATAAATATGGCACGTGCGGTAAATGGCAAACAAAAGGTTTGCTGACGTTTTAAAAATTAAAAAGGGTTTGTCATGATTTTCAAATATAAAATCTGTGAATTTGTGTTTTAACATAATTTAACTATATTGTACCGAATCTGTAGCGCAGTTTATCCTAGTAGTAGAATATGAAGAAAAAGATTTTGTTATACTAATCTTAAGAATACGATTTTTACACTGTTTTTAATCGGCTGTTTCGGAGATGAAATACGTTAAATTAATTCCTAACTGGATTTTTTCTTTAATATGTCGTTTAAATTGCTAGGTTTATTATTATTATTACGGCTTTATTCAATAAGAACACAGTGTCCCCGGATTGATACACAAAAAAATAGTAGCACGGTTTTCATTTTCTGCACACTTGGTCTGTTGGACTTCAAATGAATTTTTACCAAATTACAGTTCAAACGGGATCTAAGACGCCAAGTTAATCTAAGAAAAAACAAATAGTTGTTGGTAAAGTGGGCTTTCCGTAGGTTTTGCGAAACAAATCCATTTGGATAAAATATTTTGCATTGAAAATTAGAGCTATATGCCAACTTTCGTTAAAATTGAACAACAAAAAGTAATACTACAAATTAAAGTAGTCATTTAGCTTTCTTTAATACAAGTTTGCTTTGCATTAAAAACTGTAAAGTGACCAGAAAGTGTCAAACATTTAACATTATTTGTTGGAGTAAAGCTTGAAATCAATCAAAATGCTTACCCTAGAGCAAAAAATATTTATTGTACAATGCTATGGGATAGGGGTAATTATAGTTACAAAGGGGTGGTTAGACAGTTAAAACAAAAGTTTCCAGAAGTTTCAATAAACGACGTTACCGTTAAAAGTATTGCAACAACATTTGCAAGGACAGGGAGTGTTGAAAATCGAAAGAGAGGGAAGAAAAGGTTGGGCGAAGAAGATGCTTGGCTTAGAGCGACGTCAGGGCAGACAGCAAAATCTCATTAAGACGTAAGGCAGCACAACTTCGCGTGATCAAATCACATTTGTAAAGAATATTTAAGATAAATAAGGTACTTCCGTATAAACCTAAATTTCGTCACACTTTAGAACTAAATGACGAAACAAAACGATTGGGCTTTCGTGTGTGGATTGTAGAGAAGTGTCTTACGGACAAACGTTTTGAAAGCAGCATTTTTTTCGGACGAAATGACATTTACCACTAACGGAGTCATTTCTTCACAGAATTGTAGGTACTGGTCAGATATAAATCCAAATTTTAGAATGGGATAGGATAATTGGACCTTATCTTGACGAAATAAAGTTGGCGAGAAGACAAAAAACTCTTTTCATTTGAACAATAATTTTGGGGAAAAATAAATTGATAGATTTGTGCCACAGGATTCCCACTAAGAAGTGCGGATTTAACAATTATGGATTTTTACTTTTGGCGTAACTAAAACAAGTAGTTTACAAGCCAACCTTAATGATTTGGAAAGATGGAAAAACATAATAGTAATGTGATCAGATCCACACCTCTTGAAGAAATTATAATAATAATAACAATAATAATAATAATAGTAATAAAAATAATAATGTTTATTTTCCCAATAGAATTCCAAATTCCAATCATGGGATAACAACTATGCATTATAGGTGATAATTACTCCAATCCAAACTACATGGCTAAATTAAAAAGCAATGTAAACTAGTTATTCAGAATCTTGATGAGAGAATCGAGTTATCAATATCTCTCGTAGGGTACACTCGATCAACCTTAAAGGATAAACTCTTCAAAAATGATTGTAGTACGGGCACCAGATTAACGAAGCATATTCCCTTGATCGTACAAGGGAGAAATACAACTTTTTAAGAATACCTATTTTAGAGAATTGTTTACAAGTTCTGATTATGAAGCTTAACATTTTTACTGCGGAACTAACAATATTCTCTGTCAGTATAGGAACTAAGTTTACAATTTAATGTCGCACCAAGGTCCTTAATACACACATAATGCTGCGTATAATAGGAGACTATTTTACATTTGGACACATTCAAAGACAAGTAGTTTTTAAGGCACCATTGTTCAATCAGATTAATGTCGTTTTGAAGTACAAGGCAATCGCTTTCGAACTCAATTGTTGAAAATAGATTTTTTTCGTAACGACAATGGAAAGCCCACTTTACCTACAACTATTTCTTGTCGTGGCAAATAAGTGCCAACACTGCCCAGTAGGAGGAGGATACCGTTAGTAGGGAATGCTACTTCGTCCGGGGCACCATTTGACTAGTAACCGGTCTTCCTGCTAATTTAATTACTAAAAAGAGCAATTCGAATGGCTCGGATCGACCTGGCTACAAGGGGTGGTCAAAGTCGAACGAGATAGGCCCCGTTGCTGACGACAGTGCAACGAATGAATGGCGAGTTGGTACGTGGAATGTTAGAAGTAAAGAATTTGAAATTGCGAATGTAATGAATGAAGGGCAACTTGATATTCTGTGTGTATCGGAGGCAAAGCGCAAAGGAAAGGGGATGGAGGATGGCAGCCTAGCGCTATGGTCAGGAGTTGAGACTGAAGTACATGTTGCTAAAAGATTTTGAGTGATCATGAGTGAAAAAGCGAAAAGATGTGTTAAACAGTACGAATTGGAATACTCCAGGTATACCAATGTGTTACAATGAAAGTGGAATTTCGAAACATTTTTCTCAATGCATGCTATGCACCGGTAAATTGAGAAAGAGACCAAGAGTGTGAGAACTTCTGGAATGATGTAGAGAACGTGTTGAACGTATGTAAGTCAAACGAACGAGGGAGATATGAATGGATGGCTGAGTGTACAGAGAGAACATACTGAACGCGGCCTAGGAAAGCTCGGAGACCAAAGAGTCAATGAGAATGGTGAACATCTGTGTGCACAGAAACATGTTTGTATCTAATAGCTGGTTTAAGCATAAAAATGAGCATATTCATACATGGCAAAGAGGTGAATCCAAAAGTATGATTGACTTGATTGTGTATGATGAATGACTTAGAAACCTGATGAGAGATACAAAAGTAATTTGCGGATCGGAGTGTAAATAGGTCCACTTTTTGGTTATATCGAGAGTATGTTTAGGGAAAAAGTGGACCTAGAGTTGAAAAACGATAAAGGAGCAGGCGTGGGTGATATCACTCATCAAATGCCAAAATATGGAGGTGCAAATCTTATACGAATATTGTGTGAATTATTCAATATATGCCTTAAGTGTGGAAAACTGTCGAGTGATTGGAAGAGCGCGATCATTGTACCACTGTATAAGGGTAAGGGCAGCAAGAGTGCTTGCAAGAACTACAGAGAAATAAGTGTGCTCAGTGTACCTGGTAAAGTATTTGAAAGAGTACTGATTGATAGAGTACGTGAAAATTTTTTAAATACATAAAGAAAAAGTTTAGCTCGAGTGGGATTTGAACCTGCGGCATGTACTTTACTAGAGTACCGCTTTACCAACTGAGCTATCGAGATACAAGCCCCAATCGATCCAAGCTTTATCTTTATGAATCTAGAATAGGTGTAATTTCTGTTCATAATGAGATCACAGTCAACTTATTTATACTAAAAACAAATAAGGTATAGCTGACTGTTAGTATTGGTAATAATCAATAAAATTTTCCATATCAGTCACGCTGCTTTGGCATATGTGGAACCAAGTGAATTCCGAGCTCACATTGCATTAGTATAAATAAGTTGACTGTGATCTCATTATATGTAGAAATTACACCTATTCTACATACATAAACACAACGCGTGCATTGATTGGGGCTTGTGTCTCGATAGCACAGTTGGTAAAGCGGTACTCTAGCAAAGTACATGTCTTAGGTTCAAATCCCACTTGAGGTAAACTTTTTCTTTATGTTTTTTGAAAACGATTTAATTATATCAGTTACTTATGAACTTTTTATCCGTTCATTAAAAACAAATAACTTATGATTTAAATTTACATAATGCAAAGTCACCTCTTTTCATAATATTCGAAGATCATTTGTAATCCATGAGACTTTTAAGTTTTATGACCATTGCAGTTTTTAGGGGCGCGTGCTTATTAAGTAGATCGCACGGGTAGGTATATTATTTCTAAATTAAAAATGATTCTCGGAATGCATTTAACTAAGGTATCGTGCAATTCGTAAATAAAATTGTACTTAAAAAATTTATTGCTTCGAAAGGCAACGAAGTTTTGAACTGACTTTTTAAAGATTAAAAGAGATCACAAAACACAGCGTTCTCTTATTCACCAGCAAATTCGGACATGAGATAAAAATTGCATGTAACAATGATGAAGTATATGTCAACCTGGTGGGTTCCTTAATCACCTGCATAACATCATAATCACGTTCCGTAAGAGGATTATTTAAATTGAACAAATCAACATTGAAGTCACCCAAACAAACGGATATATCATAAATAGGAGTAGTATATGAGAAAATGTCATCAATATCGGAAGTACATTTAGAAATGTTATCCGCAGGTGTTCGATAAAATGGTCCAACAAGCTAATCTTGTGATTGTAATTTAAATTCGAAAAATAAAAATTCGAGGTTAATTTCTTGTTTTATATTCAAATTAGCCTCTTTACCTTTGCACACACTTTTAACAAACACGGAAATTCCCCGCCCTACTACCATTGTCTCGACGAAACAAATTGTAATTAGAAATCACGATGGAATTCCAGCTAATATTTTTATATAGGCATGTTTGTGTTAATTGTGAAGATTGATGTATTTATAAATAAAATGAAACAAAATAAATACATTAATTAATAAGGTGTTCAAACTGTTACTCATTAACTATTTGACAATGTCCTAGTCTAAAAATAAATTCTTGCTGCACTCTGTCGAGTATTACTGGCTCGATATTATGCATTTCCTGCCGAATCCGTGCCTTCAAATCTTCTATGTTTTCTATGTTTATCTTCTGATAATTTTCGAGTGAATATAACTTTATAAGGGTGAAATTTATGTTTATGTAAAACATTAAGCACGATAGCATGACGTAAATTCAACCAATGTGACGGGAACTAGAATGTAAATTTTCTTCAACTCGCAATAAAATGCCAAGTTGTATGTCAGTATTGAACGTTCGGTGGCCAGTTCTGGGTTTATCACGTACATGTCCATGTGCTTTGTATTTACTTAAAATTTGACTAACTATAGAACGTACTATAGGCGGGCGATCTTGATGTGCTTCATTAAAGAGAGCGCAGACTTCCAGAGCAGTTCTTTTCCTATCTCCATATCTATACCTCGTAAGAATTTCTATGCGATCCATTTCCGAAAGAGACATTATCACTATGGCTTTTTTAGATAACAGAAAAAGCACAAGCATCAAGTTTACCTACAGCAAAATTGACTTAACTGACATTAAATCAATTGACTCAATGACTTCTAGGTACTATTAAAATAAATAAATTTTCACAATTAAAACCTTATTTGCCTTTCTTTCTAAATTTTGTTTATTAAACATATTAAAATGTTTGAACTACAATATTTAAAAAGTGTGCTCTTGCATTATATTGCACAAAGAATAGCGGTTGTCATTTAATAAAAGGAAGGTGGCCCTTTGGCCACTGTACTTAGAATTACAGTATTTCAAAAGACGACATATTTAAAATACCTTTTGACCTCTTCGAGCCTTTTTTGAGAAAAACGTATTTTGCGAGATATATCCGGTGTTCCAGACCTTTTTTCCATACTATATATATATATATATATATATATATATATATATATATATATATATAGGTATATATTAAAATGCAACAATTAGCACAAAATAGGTTAACTTACAATATGCAAACTTAAAATGATGTATACTCAATAACGATGTGTGAACTGAATAATTAATTACATAATAAAAAAAAAGGCAAATTGTGAAAGTAAATCATTCACACCGAACAAATTAAATATTTTACACATAAACAGTGCGCAATATTTAAATACAAATTTATCACTATATATACAGGGTCCGCCTTTCGGAGCTGATCCTATGAGTATCTGCTAAACCAAACTTACTATAATTTTGAAAATTTGGTGACAGGATAATGATGTTAGGGCTAACTCATCTAAAATATTTTCACGTTCGTACCACTTCCGGTTATACCGGAAGTCGGTACTTAGTCGCTTATTTTAAATGGAACACCCCGTATATTAATACACTTTTGGATTCTATCTCGAATTTTAAGGTAAGTTTGTTAAATAAACTAGATACAAAATTTCAGTCGTTTAAAAAAAACATTTTTCTAAAAAAATTGACAGATGCGGTCTTAGTAATAACTCGTTAATTGTTCTGTTCCTGTCAAACAATTTGAATAAACTTTAAGGTGTTGTAGGCAAAGGTTTATTGCAACAGTCTGCAAAAAATGACATTTGTATTTTTCATAAAAATAAAATTATGAATGTCTAAACTTGACTATCAAAAAATGCAAGTTACTCAAAAAAATCAAATGGAAACCCCTATTTTCTATTACTCATATCGATTTAACGTCAAAAATTAAGCTAAGTTTGTTTAAAACTTTATTTGCCTAAACGTAACAGTTTCATACTTATTATCAATTTTAAAATCTGTGATAAAACTGAGCTACATACTTAAATCTAGTATTCCTTGTTCGTGGTCACCATGGAAACCAAATAATTGAGAATTGAAATAAAGAAAAATATTTGAAAAAGTTACTGCAAAAAATTATAAAAATTGATAATTTTGTGATTCAAAAGTCATCTTTTTCAAATTCGATATACAACATAAGTGTAAAAATTTAATACTTTATGAGTAAATCGAAAAAAACTACTTTTTACTGCGGAGGTAATACATACTTATCAGCGCATAATTACACGATAAAGATGCTTATTTATTTTGTTTTTTTCTGTAGTAAATAATTTAATAAAATTGTGACACAGACACAGACACAGCCACAGACACACGGACACGGACACGGACACGGACACGGACACGGACGCGGACGCGGACGCTGATGCGGACGCTGACGCGGACGCCGACGCGGACGCTGGCGCGGACGCTGACGCGGACGCTGACGCGGACGCTGACGCGGACGCTGACGCAGCCACACGCACACGCACACGCACACGCACACGCACACGCGGACACGGACACGGACACTGACACGGACACGGACACGGACACACGGACACGGACACGGACACACAGACACGGACACACAGACACGGACACACAGACACGGACACACAGACACGGACACACAGACACGGACACAGACACGGACACGGACGCGGACGCGGACGCTGATGCGGACGCTGACGCGGACGCTGACGCGGACGCTGACGCGGACGCTGACGCGGACGCTGACGCGGACGCTGACGCGGACGCTGACGCGGACGCTGACGCGGACGCTGACGCGGACGCTGGCGCGGACGCCGACGCCGACGCGGACGCAGACGCAGACGCAGCCACACGCACACGCACATGCACACGCACACGCACACGCACACGCACACCCACACGCACACGCACACGCACACGCACACGCACACGCACACGCGGACACGGACACGGACACGGACACTGACACGGACACGGACACGGACACGGACACACGGACACGGACACGGACACACAGACACGGACACACAGACACGGACACACAGACACGGGCACACAGACACGGACAAACAGACACGGACACAGACACGGACACACAGACACAGACACACAGACACGGACACACAGACACGGACACACAGACACGAACACACAGACACGGACACACAGACACGGACACACAGACACAGACACAGACACGGACCCACAGACACGGACACACAGGCACGGACACACAGACACGGACACACAGACACAGACACACAGACACGGACACACACACGGACACACAGACACGGACACACAGACACGGACACACAGACACTGACACATAGACACAGACACAGACACACAGACACACAGACACACAGACACACAGACACACAGACACACAGACACACAGACACACAGACACATAGACACACAGACCCACAGACACACAGACATACAGACATAGACACACAGACACAGACACACAGACACACAGACACAGACACAGGCACAGACACAGACACAGACACAGACACAGACACAGACACAGACACAGACACAGACACAGACACAGACACAGACACAGACACAGACACAGACACAGACACAGACACAAACACAAACACACACACAGACACAGACACAGACACAGGCACAGACACAGACACAGACAGACACAGACACAGACAAAGACAAAGACAAAGACAAAGACACAGACACAGACACAGACACAGACACAGACACAGACACAGACACAGACACAGACACAGACACAGACACAGACACAGACACAGACACAGACACAGACACAGACACAGACACAGACACAGACACAGACACAGACACAGACACAGACACCGACACAGACAGACAGACACAGACACAGGCACAGACAGAGGCACAGGCACAGGTACAGGTACAGGTACAGGTACAGGTACAGGTACAGGTACAGGTACAGGTACAGGTACAGGTACAGGTACAGGCACAGACACAGACACAGACACAGACACAGACACAGACCCAGACACAGACACAGACACAGACACACGGACTGACACAGACACAGACACAGACACAGACACAGACAAAGACACAGACACAGACACAGACACAGACACAGACACAGACACAGACACAGACACAGACACAGACACAGACACAGACACAGACACAGACACAGACACAGACACAGACACAGACACAGACACAGACACAGACACAGACACAGACACAGACACAGACACATACACAGACACAGACACAGACACAGACCCAGACACAGACACAGACAGAGGTGCAGACACAGACACAGACACAGACCCAGACACAGACACAGACACAGACACAGACACAGACACAGACACAGACACAGACACAGACACACAGACACAGACACAGACACAGACACAGACTCTCTCACACACACACACATACACACGCGCATATACATACACATACACGCATGTACGCACGCACACGCCCGCCCAACTCGCCCGCCCGCCACACACACGCGCACACACATACATTTTCACATTTTGAAAAATTTTCCAAAATGATTTTCGGGTCCTGGGAGTTGTAAAACATCAAAATAATGCAACAATCTTTTTCGATTTTTTTCTACCGCAATACTTTCTAGTTTAGCAAGAAAGAAAAAATATATGATTTTTGTCCTAGATACGAAGTAATCAAGATCAGAAATAGAAATTTGGTACGTATCTTCATCAGTGAAAAAGCTATTTCTGAAGTTTTGTTATTCCCTTTCACGCGGAAGTTCATATTTTGAAAATTATACCAGCAAAGAGCCAAGGTAATGATAATGGACAATGAAAATTGAGTAATAGCCGACTCGAAAAACTTTCTCACTTTCGAGTATTTGAATCGTTTCAATAAAATGCGAGTGAAAAGGAGTAAAAATATAAAATATTGTCATAGATTTACTAGATTTAAATTGTAACTTTTTGCATTTGTGGTTCATGTCAATACAGATTTTTATTGAATTACACAAAAAAAGTTTACCTCTTCCCCGTATTAATCCTTTATTTTACGTTCGGTTTAGTTTTTGAATATTATGAGAGTAGTCTAAAAAATAATAATATTGATATAATTTGTTAAACCGAATTAATGTGTACTCCGAATTGGCAAATTATGCACTTGGGTAAGAGCTGAGGGGTTTACACATTTATGTTAGTTCACCACAAAATTTAATGTAATTTTCTGTTTTTTTATTACTCCGTAATTCGTGCACCAATCATAACCACATTTTACTAGGGTCTGGATATTTAGGTCTTATACGCATGTGTTAAATTTGAATGTAAGCGTTTAACAAATATTGGAGTTAGTTCTACCGTATAAAAATATGTAATTTAACTCTAAAATATGTATTATGTACATGACTTATTGTATTTTTTTAGGTCACTTAGTAATAAAATTCAATAATAAACGTTTGAGAACTACTGAAAGGGCAACAATAGAATATATGACTATATTTTATTTTTGTATTTCGCCAAGATTTGTGAATAATAAATATTCCTTACACTAGAATTTTAGAAAATGCGTCGTATAAAAGATATGTATTAAAATTAAAATGTGTAAAGTACGTTACTAGAGCATTTACCAGCAATATTAATAAAATAGATAGTAAATATAAAGTTCGAAATCGTCGGTGTAAGGAAAACTGCTACATCGAAGCTACCTACAATTGTGCAACTATAAGAATTGCGATATGCATATCTACGGCAGCATCCGTAAATAGATTGTGTGAGGATCGTCATGTTTTCGAAAACCATATCAAGGATAGGGAAGAATAGTGTAAATGCAAAAAACAAAATAAAGAGAATTTCGTGCCTTTAATTACTAGTCGTAGTGTTTTATAAGAAATTAATAAAGCTATAAACTCTGTTGTGAGAAAAGTAAGTAGCAATGTAACCATTACGCAGGTATGTGGCAGTAGTAGCAAAGTTCGTTGGAGGAAACAGAATTAATTATATTCATAAGTGGTCGTATCGACGTTATTGTTATGGAGCCGCAGTCTCTTTTAGTTCGGGACCCACCTGGCATCGGTCTAGGACAAGTGGCCGCCGCCAACTGGCCGCTGCCAACTGGCCGCTGTCGACTGGCCGCGAGACAAGTGGCCGCCGGGACAACTGGCCGCAGCTGCGCCGGTACCAATTGACTTCCAATACTTGCAAAGGGGTAGTTTTATTTATTGAAAAGAAAGAAACAGACAGTGAAGTAATAACTCTAATAAAATATTTACAAAGTGCATAAATCTACAATATTTACATAATATGCAATTTAACAATTAACGCATGTATGTATATCACATCTAAATAATATAAGTTTTTTAATTTATACTAATTTATCTAAGGTTTCATTTTATAACGATTAACGGAACATTTTCACAAATAAGTAGTTTAGGCGATCGGTATGCCGTTATTGTAAAATGTTAATCGCATGTTTATTGCCGTTTACTAATTGCTAAAGGACAAAGAACAATTAGTTTTACCCCGAAACTCATTTATCATATGCTTAAAGCGTTCTATTCATACAACTATTATTATTATTATATGTGCAATTATAAGTATACTTTAAAATAACAAGACTACGTTTTTTAGAAGTATTCGCTAGTATATTATTAATAAACTTTTAGTTGTAGCGGCCGACGCCGGCGGCCAGTTGTCCCGGCGGCCAGTTGTCCCCGCGGCCGGTTGTCCCCGCGGCCAGTTGTCCGGGCGGCCAGTCGGCAGCGGCCAGTTGGCAGCGGCGACTTGTCCCATTCCGCCTGGCATCGATCATGTTCCACAGCGTTATCCAAGTTTTATAAAAGAGAGAAAGGAGTTTGCGAGAAAAAAAATACGACCGTTGTATGGTAATGAAAATGTGAATAGGGATAATAGATTTAATTCAGAGAAACTGAACTTAAAGTAAGGTGTAATATAGAAAAAATTGAACAAACCACTGTACGTCAACAATAATGCATAATGTTTGAGACTCGTCGCAACCGCATTACAGCATCAACGCTTAGAAGAACGAGTAATTGCAGAAATTTTACACCCTGTCCCTCTATGGTAAAAGGTATTTTGTACCATGAAAATTTGACAACCGCGATTTTATGTGGCAGAATAAATGAAACGGTAGCAATAGGAAAGTACAAGGAAGTTTTTTATCTTGAAAGAGCAAACGTAAAAGTACTCTCAAAGGATATATCAATTACCGATATACAAAGTAATTCATAATATACGGTGTTCCTGACACAGAAGTATCTCTGTATCTATGTACCTATGCATCTGAGCATCTGTGTACCTGTGCATTTGTGCATCTGTGTATCTGTTTATTTGTGGATCTGTATGTTTGCGTGTTTGTGTCTATGCGGTGTATTTGAGTATCTGTGTATCTGCGTATCTGAGTATCTGCGTATCTACGTATCTACGTATCTACGTATCTACTTATCTGCGTATCTACGTATATGCGTATCTACGTATCTACATTTCTACGTATCTACGTATCTACGTATCTACGTATCTAAGTATCTACGTATCTACGTATCTACGTATCTACGTATCTACGTATCTACGTATCTACGTATCTACGTATCTACGTATCTACGTATCTACGTATCTACGTATCTACGTATCGACGTATCTACGTATCTACGTATCTACGTATCCACGTATCCACGTATCCAAGTATCCACGTATCCAAGTATCCACGTACCCACGTATCTACGTATCTACGTATCTATGTATCTACGTAGCTACGTATCCACGTATCCACGTATCCACGTATCTACGTATCTACGTATATACGTATCTACGTGTCTACGTTTCTACGTATCTACGTATCTACGTATCTACATATCCACGTATCCACGTATCTACGTATCCACGTATCCACGTATCCACGTATCCACGTATCCACGTATCCACGTATCCACGTATCTACGTATCTACGTATCTACGTATCTACGTATCATCGTATCAACGTATCTACGCATCTACGTATCTACGTATCTACGTATCTACGTATCTACGTATCTACGTATCTACGTATCTACGTAGCTACGTATCCACGTATCCACGTATTCACGTATCTACGTATCCACGTATCCACGTATCCAAGTATCCACGTATCCACGTATCCACGTATCCACGTATCCACGTATCTGAGTATCTACGTATATACGTATCTACGTGCCTACGTATCTACGTATCTACGTATCCACGTATCCACGTATCCACGTATCCACGTATCTACGTATCCACGTATCCACGTATCCACGTATCTACGTATCCACGTATCTACGTATCTACGTATCTACGTATCTACGTATCTACGTATCTACGTATCTACGTATCTACGTATCTACGTATCTACGTATCTACGTATCTACGTATCTACGTATCTACGTATCTACGTATCTACGTATATACGTATATACGTATCTACGTGTCTACGTTTCTACGTTTCTACGTATCTACGTATCTACGTATCTACGTATCCACGTATCCACGTATCCACGTATCCACGTATCCACGTATCCACGTATCAACGTATCTACGTATCTACGTATCTACGTTTATACGTGTCTACGTGTCTACGTTTCTACGTATCTACGTATCTACGTATCCACGTATCCACGTATCCACGTATCCACGTATCCACGTATCCAAGTATCCACGTATCTACGTATCTACGTATCTACGTATCTACGTATCTACGTATCTACGTATCAACGTATCTACGCATCTACGCATCTACGTATCTACGTATCTACGTATCTACGTATCTACGTATCTACGTATCTACGTATCTACGTATCTACGTATCTACGTATCTATGTATTTACGTATCTAAGTATTTACATATCTGCGTGTATGTGCATTTGCTCACATGCGCATCTGTATATCTGGGTATCTGCGTATTTGCGCATCTGCGTATCTGCGTGTCTGCATATCTGCGTATCTGAGTATTTGTGTATTTGTATATTTATGTACCGGCCTGTAGCATCGTAACTACCAAATGGAGGAACCCATTTTGATTTAGTTTCTTTTTGTTTGAAAGATAACTTGATGGAGTGTTCTTAACTATGAATTAAGAAAAGCTATTCAACCGTTTGAAGATCATCAGCCCCTTTCTAGTAGATGAAGGGATTTTGTTTAGAGGTTTTTAAAATTTTTACAAAATTTCCGCTGCTTATAAATTATTTATTTTGAAAAAAGTGAATTTCTTATTAACACCCTGTAATTTTAAAATTACACATTTTCAGGTCTGTGTTGATAATAATTTTTCTCCTTACTTCTGCCAGGATCACGCTTTGTCAATGTTCGCCCGTACATTCTAAATATAAGTATAACGGCAGTTGTGTAGGATTTACTTTGTAATAGATATCTCATTCCTATACAAATATGGCCTCCTTAAATGTCGGCTTATAATTCTCGAAAATCTAGTGAGAATAATATTTTCGGTACAGCTCAGTTAGTAGATAGCACATAATACCATTATTTTATTATGAACTTGAAGATGGTTTCACCTATCTATAACTATATCTCACAATATCAAAAATAATTAAAATAAAAAATAGTTAAACTAAAACATCTTGGTGGTCGACAGAATTACAATTTTATTTCATTTTTAAAACATAATAGATACCGTCTACATATAACTTTGGTTGTTGACTGACCATCTAAAAGGAATAATTATGTATGCCAAATAATACTCGCCTTTACCAAGAAATATAGGGATTTTACTGAAAAGGCCATCCGCCTGTGCTCCCCCAAACCTTGGAATTTTATATCAACATAATTTTATTTCTGTACTATAGTATATAATAACGAGTCCGAAGCGGGCGAGCCCCCCGCATACACATATTTGTACCTACACCGGTCTCGGGCCTGGGAATGAACTATGGATGGATTATAGGTAAAGTTTCACAAATTTCAGAACCAATACACAATCGTATGTCAGAAACATATTTTTTTAATGTTTGCTAACATAACAATCTAATTAACCAATTTACTAATACGTTCAAAACTTTTACTTGTGCAACTGTAGTTTAAATCTGGGAAAACTACTTTACTAACTGTTTGAGGGTGTATATTTTTAATAGCAATAAAATTTGGTGAAATAAACTTATAAACAAATTGTTGTTCGGCAATAATTACGTTAATTCAGTATAAAGAATTTCATCTTCTGTTTCTATTAATAACGGAATAAATTAACTAAACTGTATAAATTAACTTTTAGTTAGTTAGTTAGACTAAAACTAAAATTGAAGAAATAGACTTACCTAAAATAGCTAGCAACGACGCGGTATCTCGTAAATAAGATAGTAGTCGTTCATCACATCCACTGGTATGCGTTCGTGCACACCGGGTTTCGTTAATGTTTCTTGGCGGTTCAACACAACAACTTGGTGGCATTTCCAATTGATATCCACTACGGTTATTATAATCTTCCGGACCTGTAACTCCACAGCATTCATTTTCTCTTTGCAGTCGATCCCATAGTATCGTTAAGTCACCACCAGTACCATACTCTTGCAGTAGCTTGATTCGTAAAGCTGGTCTTAACTCTTGACACACTCTATCAAATCTAAAGGCCCAAAACGCTCCAAGCACAACGTCACCGAATAATAACACCAACAATAATAACCAATACGCATTTAGCATTCGTTCTGATAATCGTACAGCACCTACACATCCCAGTATTTGAAGAGCACCACCTTGCGTCGCTAATGCTAGATAAGCGTAAAGAAACGATGGCTGGTATAGGGCGAGCGATGGTATTAATAAACGCCGATAATCAAAAATGAATGTCCTTGCCGCAGCTCCACAAAAGGCAATTGAACCAGCCAGCAACGCCGTATTGCACGTATAGATCCAGAGGCGGTAGTATCGCATGGCCCGGGTGGACAGCGCCCCTGCGCCCACTGCAGGTCCACCACGGTACCGCCGCAACGGCATCCGCCTCCGCAGCCCCCCCTCAGCCGCAGTACCACCCATCGCCCCCCATGCACACCTGAAACAAAATTATGAATTAAAATTTTTAGTACTTGTTACATATATTAAAGTTTATTTCTTAGCTGCGGACGAGTCTATTACAACTGTGTACCCTGCCACATATAGCAGAAGTTCTGAACAATGGTTGCATTTTTGCTGCTATCTTTTAGTGTAACGGGTCTAGGGCACTACGCCGAATGCCCACAACGCCGACACGATCTTTCATGATCCATATCGCCGACTAGGGACACTATGCCAAGAGTGCCCATATCGCCGACAAGTGTACAAAGGACACTAAGCCGAACGTGACCTAGACTATTAGAGTAAAATTTAATAGGTATAATACGCCGACAGTACCCACATTGCCGACAAGTGTGCAAGGGGCACAACGCCGACCATGCCCACATCGCCGACGGACAGTGCACCGACAGTGTCCACATCGTCGACAAGTGTACAAGGAACCTAACTTAACCTAAGCTAACCTAACCTAACCTAAAGAGCGCCTCAGAGAAGAATTCGGCGAAGTGTCCCTTCTACACTTGTCGACGATACGGGCACTGCCGACGTAGTGTCCGTCGGCGATGTGGTGAGGGTCGGCGTTTTGTCCCTTGTACACTTGTCGGGGATGTGGTTAATGTCGGCGTAGTGTCCCTATTAAATTTTTTCTAGTAGTCGGCGCTGTGGTCACGTTCGGATTAGTGTCCCTTGTACACTTGTCGGCGATGTGGGCACTGTTGGCCTAGTGTCCGTCAGCACAGTGTCCCTAGTCCGGGACATGGACCTTCAAAAAGTCGTATCGGCGTTGTGGGCATTCGGCGTATTGTCCTGGCCCCTTTAGCGACGTTCTTGTACAAAATATTAAATATTTCTCAACACTATCTTTTATGACCCAATCAATGTTATTTGTAAAAAAGTTTGGGGGTACCCCCCCTTTAGTGACGTTCTTGTACAAAATATTAAAAATTTGTCAACACTATCTTTTATGACCCAATCAATGGTATTTGTGGTCTAAATTTCATTTCGGTATCTTTCAGAGATAATAAAAAAAAGGATTTTTGGGGCCGCTTTTACAGGGCTGTAAGGATGCATTTTCAGACACATGTTTATTAACCAAACTAACGTTATTGTTTAATATTCTGTTTTTTGAAACACCCAACCAGGTTCCCACTCTCCCCCTCTGATTTGAAAACATAGACTAAAACTTGTTTAATAAAAAGTACCCAGAATATTTCATAAAACCTGATTATCGTATTTATAATGCCCTTTAATTAGACAAATTTTGTAAAATTTGAATTTTTCAAATTTTGGTATTCAATTAGCGGTGGACCTACAATTCTATAAATAATTTCCAGGTGTTTCTCGATGCCATTTTTGTTATAATTTTTTTTTCCCAACGCTGTACTATAATCCGATCTGATGATATGGCCGACGGCCGTTCTTATTTGCCCACCTGGTACAAGACGACAAAGGTACATTTTAACCTTCGACTGAATTATGTTAATTTCCCTTTTTCGCGATGTATATTTTATTTTGTGCTAGTACGTAAATAATGAAATATTTACAATTGTCAAGTTTTTCATAAATGTCGAAATTAACAGTTGAAAGTTTCAAGGTAATACCGATTACACAAAAGAAACATCCCCCAGACAACGGGGCGCAAACAAAAGTAATTCGCCAAAAACACAAAAAACTAACATCTAAAAAGAAAACAAGTAAGGCTGCGCCATCTTTCCAGCAGCTGTCGCTAATGTCAAGGAGAAGTAATAACAACTACCTCTTCTTACGGAAGCGTCATCAATACATACATATCTACAAACGCCAATTTAAAAGGAATTATTCACTGATGGTGCGACATTCCGATTGATCACAATTCAATTTAAATCCAAGTAACTTCATTACTACAATAAAAAATGAAAGCTTTCTGAAAATCAAAAACGTTAAATCAACAATGATATCGGAATGTCTTCTGCGACATTAAATAAAACTTGGAAATTACACCAAATATTATTATAAACAAACGTAATAATATACAACGCAAGACATACCACAAAGAAAACGACGTTATCAGCGTCTTTACGAATTTGCGAAATTTCCATTGTTCTGGCCCAAATTCCATTGCTTAGCTGACAAATCTTTATTATAGCAAATGCAAATTTAACAAAATCCTAAGTAGGAATATTCTTTTAAATATTTTTATATAAATTTTTAACACATAGTCAACTGGTTTTTTAACTTTCACAAAAAAACATAGCGCATGATGCTTATCTATTACGCTCAAATATCATGATAATAATGTCTATAATTTCAATAAATTCGATAAAATTATAAAATTTGTTGCTCTCTCGGCGCCGACGTCGGTTATATACAGATTAAGAAGCCGCTTTTTCTTCAGATCAGCACATGGATAAATTGGAAATCTTGGGTTTCACTTATTGAAGCCGGAATTTCCCGATAAAACGATATACGATAACAAATTTGTCACTCCAACCCCTTAAAGCGAGCTGCTACATAGCAACGATACTGTACGATCCCGACCAAATTATGAAGCGCTACACTGAACCATAATGACACGACGGTGAAGGCGCCGATGGCATCACAACAATTCGCACTACACCTTAAGATGTTTTTACTTGAAATTTCAAGCTCGAAACCTCAACTTCGACTGAAGGAAAAAAGGGAAGCAGTCCTCTGCCCCCTCTTAAAAATACTTAGATTCGTTAAATAAACAACTCATCACTTCACATGGAAACTTAACCATAAAAAACAGGAGACTATCGTTAGTTCAGGAATGTACGAACCGTAATACTACTCACGACTGTAAAGTCAGTGAAATAAGTTCTGAACAATATTTACAAAAGCGTACACAAACCAGTTTGTCACTATTACATACGATGCGACGAAAACTGTCAACAACAAAAACGGATGAGAATCAATTAAAGGTCGATACACTGATTCGAGAAGACCGTCGGTTGAAAATACGGGAAATTGCTCTACTGACCCGTATTCCTAAAAGATCTGTTCAGAAATCGTATCTCAATTAGACTATCGAAAAGTTTCCACGAGATGGGTATCAAAACTATTGACCGACCAACACATAATGCAACGAATGTCGGCGGCAACGGAACTTTTAACGCGTTATCGTCAGGAAAACGGATTTCTAGAGTATATAGTTACAGGAGACGAAACCTGGGTACACCACCATAATCCCGAATCAAAAAAAGACTCGATGACGTGGAAGCATGTGAGTTCACCAACACCAAAAAAATTTAAACTTCATTAGTCTGCAAGAAAGACAATGGCAACTGTGTTCTGGAATATGCAAGGCATTTTGCTCATAGAGCTTTTATCACCGAAAACGACAATGAACAGCGACATTTATTGTCAAACTCTCGAAAAACTACACCAAGCCATTCGACAGAAACGAAGAGGAAGGTTGACAAAAGGAGTCAGGTTGTTGCGTGACAATGCAAGACCGCACATCTCAGCTCAAACGAAGACCTGGCTTCAGAAACACAATTGGGAAGTTATTGCCCATCTGCTCCATAGTCCAGACAAGGCTCCTTCTGATTTTCATTTGTTTGGGCCGTTAAAAACTTATTTGTCGGGGAAAAATTTTGGAAACGACGACGAACTTCAATACGAAGTAAGACAGTTTCTTAGAACTTTTACGAAGAGGGTGTACAGAAGCTTGTGTCTCGCTACGATAAGTGCCTTAACATTGGCGGTGATTACGTTGAAAAGTAGCTAAACGTTCGCGCTTTTACTTATTGTATATTTGATTTCTATAAATAAAGTAGTCTGTCTGTAATTCACAAATGTACCTTAGTAACCGGACATCCCTCGTACATTTAAATTGACACTTTAATGATCTTTAAGATTTTATTTCTTATTTGTCAGTTTAATTGAGGGTCGACTAAATTTAAATATGAATCTTTATAGCAAGTTCACAAAAAAAACGTGTTTAGCACATTAGTCTGTGTATTAATTATTAATACAAACTAATTCTAGTTTGATTAATTTAAATTTGAATCAGTGTTTGATATTACAGAGACAAATTTAATAAAATCAATAAAGTTGAAAAGTTAAACAGAACTGTATATGAATCGATAGATTTAAGTGATCTTATAATGGTGTTATATTGAAAGATTTTAGAAACAAATTAAGAGATTGATTTTGTTTACAGTTAGCATAGTATCGATACATTAGATCTTCAATATTAAATATTAATAACCGTTAGTAGAGTTGAATATTGAGATTATATTAAATTAGTTTACTGTCATTGACATTGAGGAAGGTTATTTTACAATGTAAATTAAAGGCGTGTTACTGAAATTAACAGAGTTTAATTTCTCTTAGAATTTGCATACAATGGTATCAATATCTGATGTTGGAAATAAGTTTTGAGTATCCCAAAAGGTAAATTTCTACTACATTTTCTTATTTTGTCAATATTTAAACAATTCATATTGAATGTAAATTATTATTACATTACAATCACACATTAAAGAGCTAGCGTAGGCAAATAATTATTTTTTATTGTTTCAATACATTACATCAGTGCTAACCACTGTATCTCAGTTTGCGTCTTGCGACATCTCAATCCTGGGAGATTTTAGTGTTCTAATTAGTTCCAATTTTTGTGTCCTGCTCGCCATAGTAAAGAAACATTTGCTATTTCATGTAATCTCACACAAATGATTTCTGAACTGTCAATCCCTGATAACCCTAGTCATACTCCAGTTCTTTCCACCCTAGGTCTATCTCACAATTGTTTAATAGAAATAACTTCTACTGTGCCAAATTGCTCTGTTGTTCACAACACTGATAGAACCTTGTGATGTTTTAAGTCAGTTAAGTGAAGTGATTTGCGGGATTTCATTGTAACCTTCCCGTGGTGTGAATATTGTTTTACGTAGCCCTCGTATTCGAACATTGCTCTTTCAGTATCTGAAGTCATCCTTACGGGCATGGAGTTATATGTTCCCAAAAAAACAAAACCATGCAGCTCATTCTCCTTCCCAACCCTGGTTCAATAGGACTTGTGTGGATGCACTCATAATAGTAATCTAAATAACTCAAATCAAGATATTAAAGCTGCAATGGTCATTTCAATCATGAAAGACATTCAACGTATCCGTGAATGGGGATGTAATAATCTAGTTAAGTTTAATGTTAACAAAACTCAGTGTTACCGTGTGTTTGCCAAAAAAGATCCATCATTACTTTTTGTAAGTATGAATGGATCAGTTCTTAAGCTTTCAGATATTAAGTTTTCAGACTCTATTACTATGTTGGGAATAACAGTATCTTCAAATCTATTATGGGTTAACCATGTTCGGTGAACTATTGAAGTAGTTGCTTGTAAAATAGGCTTCTTGTACACATCTAAGCAGTACTTTACCTCCCGACAACCTTTTATGCTATATAAAGCCCAAATTCAACATCCTCAATATGCTTTACAAATCCCCACTTGTCGTACCTAACGGTATATGAATGATCTTTCTAATTCCTATTTTCCTTTCACTTATGATACGAAAAAATTTGAAGTAGCCATTTATTCGCATTTTTTGGCAATTCAAAATCCACCTATCCATCCTCCCAAGTGTTCCTGAGTGCTTTAGCACATTAGGTTAAATTTAGCCTGTTCAGGGCCACAATGATTAAATACAAGTTTAAATGCAGGTGATGTATTAATTGAATAATAACGGTTGCTTTGCTATTAATATAAAAAAGCTTTGCTTTGGATCTTTTTATTTCGAGAATGATTTACCAATCAGGTTCTTAATATGGATGCAATAGTTATTTCTGTTTGTGATATTACTTCTGAGAGCGACAAAATCTACAGTCGAAATAACCATACTTTTATCCACAGTTGCTTAAAAATTAAGATGAAGGGAAATTCATCCCAACGTTTTTATTTTTGTTAGCTTATAAAGATAAGCGGGTTGCCAGCTTTACTCGTCTAAGATGGGGTGGGGCGTTTGTAAGATGTAAAACGTCACTGGCGCCACAGTGTTCCGTATTTTTCAGTAATTTTACATAGGCTTAGGATGTTATCGATTCTTGGGTGATATCACAGAAAACAAAACAAATTTGTACTCGGTAGGTAACTTTTTCAACAAAACATTCGGAAACATTTACTTTAAATTTGTAAATTGCGTTAAACTACGAATCGCCAAATTTAATGAGTTTAATTAATATCAAATTAATTAATTAGTTCCCAGTACCTAAATAATTTTTGCAAATATAAGAAAATAAATCTTAACTACCCCTAGTAACAATTATGTGATCAAACAAACTAATGAAACGCATTACCTTGAACTCTTCTTACTCTCTTGTATATCCGACATATACGTCAATGTTATCAAAACAAGTACTATTTTAACTGTCAATAGACGTGATAAAAATTATACATCAATCTAATTTAAAAATAGTAATTAAACAATCGTTTATTAAATTATTATATTCAGAATTTACATAAGTTCTACATACATAAAGACAAAATTTACATCGATTGGGGCTTGTATCTCGTTAGCATAGTTGGTTAGTGCGGTACTCGAGCAAAGTACAGATCGTAGGTTCAAATCCTACTCGATGTGAACTTTTTATTTATGTATTTAATAAAATTAATAATAACCGTTTATTTAATTTGGAAAAGCACAAGAGTTCATCAAAATAAATATCAACGTTAATCACTATCTTGATTACTTACCACTGTTGTGAGATATAATTACTAAATATGTACCAAGCATATTTAGACTGGTTCCAAATTCAGTAACAAATTAATAAGCGAAATTAACTTTGCTTCGTTTGCAAAAAAATACAAATAATAGTCAAGACGCCAACGTTTTTCAATGTTAATTAATTTAATAAATTCCACTTGAGACGTCCTAAAATAAAACACTCTGGATCAATTTTTCTATTAACTAAAACAAATTCAATTTGCTAAACGCTGTGGCTTATTACCTTTTAAACCAATAGGTAAGATTTTTGTGGAGTAAATCGTGGCTTTTTACTTGGTTGTTAGTTTAGATTTATAATTGAAATTGATCTAGTTTAATGTAGAACATACTTCAAAAATTAGTATAATATGGCTAGAGCTTCTCTTTATAGTAAAATCCGCTGGTGATCGACTTATAGGTGATTGAATAAAATACTTTTGTGGCTTGTTACCTTCTTTCGTAAATTAATTAATTTTAGAAACACAATACATCAAAAGGCATACGTGAAACACCAGAAAAGAAGGCTAAATCCAGGTGACGACAGCAAAATCTTGAAACCAGATAGCGAATAAAGGCACAAAAGCGGAGGAATTTAGGTGACTCATATGAAAACTGGAAAGGTCATAAAGTGGAAGCAAGATCTTTAGGTCCTCCATGTCCTTGCAAAAATAAGTGCAGAACATTACTTTTGCAAAATGAGAAAACAATATTTCATCCATTTTGGGATTTGGATCCTTACGACAAGCAAAATTCATACCTATTTTGAACAATAAAAGCCATACCTAAAAAAAGAACATCCTAAGAAAACAAAACGTCAAACGTCTTCACGGATTGTGACATTTTTGTATTCTGTCAAAGTTCTAGGAGTTGACAAGCAAATATGCAAGGAAGAGTTTTTATCAGTGCATGGCCTGCAGAATTCTAGAAAGCGAATATACAATATATGCAAACAAATTCGCCAAGGAAGTATGGTTACGAAATATGAGGTAAACATTACAACCGTAAGAACCGATTACCTGATGAAATGGTAAAGAGTATACATGATCACATTAAGGCTATTCCTAAGTACACAAGCCATTATAGTAGAAAATGTAATCCTAAAATGATGTACAGAACATAGTATTTCGCCTGCTAACGAAGATGCTTATCGAATAATTTTCTGTAACCAGTATAATATGGGTTTCAAGCTCCCAAAAAGTGACACTTGCGAAACATGTGATCAACACAAAATTTTACTGGACACTAGCAAAAGTGACGAAGCAAAATTAAAGGAACGCAAAGTCCAATTAGAATTACATCAAATAAGCGCAGAAGCAATGCAGACAAACATGAAAAATGAAGTAGATGAAGCAAGGAAAGGAAATAAAAAACACGTAATTTCGTTCGATCTCCAACAGGTACTTCCAATCCCTGTGGGAAAGGCATTTTACTTAAGAAAAGGATGGATGTGTAATCTTGGCGTGCATGACTGTAACACTGGCAAAGGATTTATGTACAGGGTGTCCTATTTTCGATGTAATTGGGGGATTTAGGTATTTCTCAAATAGATAGAGTAAAATCATGGTCGAGACCCTTGGACCGATTTTGAAACAAATTTAATAATCTAAAGAACATTTCAATATCTCGACTCGTTTGGGAAATATAGGGTGTTTTCGTTTTATGCCGTTTTCTTTAAAATCCCGTAACTTTTTGTTTGTGAATATTTAAAATTTTGGTAAAACATCTTTTGTGCCTTTTTTATGTGCAATTTAGTGGCGTATTCGATTTTTTCTAACTTAATTTGTTTCCGAGTTACAGACCAAAGTTGCATTTTTTAAATGGTAACCATAGTTGGCTATGACTACATTAATTAGAGATTTCTTTTAGTTTTCTGAAAATGTATAGTTTCATATATTTATCTCGGTAAATAAGAAGATTATAAACGATTTTTGAAAAATACCTCTTGATCAAGTCATCTATGAACCTTTGTTTACTGCACGCATTCGTTGCTAGTTATTTGATATTTCACGCAGTTGTTTCATATAAATAAATGGTGGAAACGTAAATGTGATTAGATTTATTGTTTCAAAACTTCGCTTAAATAATTAACTATTCAAGTTAATAACTTTTGTGATGGCTGTCAATAACACGAAGTATGAAAATTTTGAATGTGTAATTTTAATGCAGACCAAGCTGCAGAGGCATATTTCAATAGGTAGGTTGTGCGTTTAATACTTTAATAATGCTAGTATTTATAAAACGCAAAATAATAAAGCTACGTTATTGAAGATTCCCTGAACCAAGACATCCCAACAAGAATATATTCGCCAGATTAAAAGAACATCTATTAACTTATGGATCTTTTGAGAAGCCTAGGATCAAAATTATGCAAAAATGAACCAACATGACAACGAAATAACTGTTTTAGCAAGAGTTGAAGAAAATCCTAATACCTCCTGCCGACAAATAGAAACAGAAGTTGGCGTATCTAAATCAAGAGTACAAGAAATCTTAAAAAATATAATTATATTCCGTACAAAAGAGTAATTCAGCACCTTAATGATGGTGACTTAGAACGGTGATTTATTTTTGTAATTGGTGTTTAGAACAGATTAGACAAAATAGGAATTTTGGGCTCAATTGTCTGATTTGCGAGCCATTAACAATGCCCGTTTTAACTTTTCTGTGCCCAGGCCAGGTAAATGTTGCATTATATAGGCAAAACATTGCTTATTTTGGTCTAGCGCCTTTACAAATTGCTTTTATATGCAAGGGGGGAGCAGTATAATTTTATCCCTTGAAATCAAATGTATATTTATGATATACGGGTGGCCCACTGCTATTGTTTCACGTACAGGCCAATTTGTTTTGGCATAAAAAACATGGACATTTAGTATATCCACTCTGATGTGCCAGCAAGAAGTTCACCATTTTTAAGTCAACTCAAATACTCCATTGGTGTTCTTTATATTTTATTTTATTTAGCACAAGTGAAATAGTTTGGTATTCTTCCTTTAATTTTGTGGAATGAGCAATAGGAAGGGAACCGTACTTCATTTGGTGGGTATGTTGAAAGGCCCATGTTAAGAATAAGGCCTCGCACATCAGAGCAAAACACAATATCATTTTCTGTTTGAAAAAGTGGTAACAGTTGTTGCTCTCTGGAACGATAGAATTTCACTTTAGTACCTGAAGCCAGCAAGTTTTTTTCTCTTAATCTAGACGCCAATACCTCTGCAGATTCCTTAGACAATTAACTCCTCTTGACTGAAAGGTTCTCGATCTGTACACGTTGTTTCTTCGAAATCACTCTCACTTTCATCTTCATTGGTGCTTGCTAGAGACGATGGTACCGGAATAGGAGAAATTGTTGGATCTGGTACAGTTTCTGAAAAAAATTTTGGAACGGGCAAATTCTCAGAATGTGGTAAGGGTCTTCTAACCGATTCTAGGACAGGATAACTCATTTTCTTTAAGTTGACGCCATGCAACTTAACGCAGCAGAAGTAGCAATCGTCAACGTGATTTTTTTTACTAACGCACTATCTCAAATGTTCATGGCACAGTTTACAAACAACTTGGGGTATCCACGGCTTGCAAACATCCACAATTTTTAACTTATAGTAAGAAAAATAAGCACTTTTACAAAACTCGTTATAGGTTTTCTGCACTTTTTAACTGTGTACTCGCCGCAAATGTAACAAAACACATTAGGGTTATTTAAAAAGCTTCTCCGCGATGGAGTCATGGTTTTACCTCGGTTTATAAAAGGAAATGTATCAATATAATAACAAACTACGTATACGAGAGCGAACATTTAGAAGTGAGGTTAGAATAAGAACTGTACGTAGGAGAAATGTCAACAAAATATTTTCAGTGTTGCCAATGCATACTTCGTTTAGAACCATTAAAGGTTTGTCGGCACCAACATTTTTTGTTTGATTTGTTGACTTGTGTTATCTGTATTTTATAAAATCTGGCGGCTTTGGAATTTTTTAGTTAGCATCTATACAGGGTGTGGCGCGAAGAGTTTTGATTAAAAGTAATGATGGATACAGTTATGTTAAAAATCTGAAATTACGAAGCTGTAGGTTTTGGATGACGCTAAGTTCAAATATAATATTGTCCTGAATGTCACACTTCCGGTTATACCGGAAGTAGACGTCAACTTTGTCATTTTAAATGAAACCTAATATTTTTTATTTTATTTTCGAATTCTACATGAAATTCTAGATAAAATTGTCCTATACCAAAAATGAAGTATTTTCGAGATATTTCGATTTTTTAAAAAATTTTTAAAAATCCTAGTCCACATTGAATAACGATGTCTCCATTAATAACGAAGCTAAAGGTGACGTGAAATTGTACCCAATAAACAACAAGCGCTTACCGTTAACTCCATATATCCATCTTATTGATATTTCATACAGGGTGTTTTAAACGCCAACATGCACAATTTATATCATTTGTAAGTTGCTTACTTTAAATAGAACACCCTGTATTTTATTACATTTTCCGCTGTTTTTTAAGCCAATTCGTTTCGTATCAGTATTCCTATACCTAAATCCAACCACTTTTGAGATATTTCATTATCTTAGTTAAAACATAACAACACTTAATTATTTCAACATTAGTAAAGGGTAGGCCATGATTTCTATTATTTAAGGTGATATTTTGTTATTTTTCATTCAGGGTCCGTTTCGTTGCCAGCTCGCTCTCCTGATTTGGCTCCTCTAGATTTTGGTATTTGGGGTTACATTAAAAATCAGGTATTTACCAAACTTGTTACGACAAAGGAAGATATGATGCAGAGAGTCTTACTTGCTTTTAATTCTCTAACACCCGACCATATTTCCAGAATTACAAGACACAACTTAATGAAAAGAATTCATAAATGTTTAGAAGTAGATGGTGCTAATTTTGAACACTTATTATAAAGCTTTATTTGTTTAATATTACATTTAGTTATTTTTGTTTGTAAGTTATCTAATTAAATTAATACAAAATACCTAGTCAACGTTTTTAATGACATCCACAATTAATAATCCTTTCAGGCTATTGGTTACTTTTCAGAATTAATAACTTATGAAATATAACAAAATATCACCTTAAATAATGGAAATCATGGCCTACCCTTTACTAATGTTATTAATAATTAAGTGTTGTTATGTTTTAACTAAGATAATGAAATATCTCAAAAGTGGTTGGATTTAGGTATAGGGAATACTGATACCAAAAGAATTAGCTTAAAAAAATACAGCGGAAAATGTAATAAAATACAGGGTGTTCTACTTAAAGTAAGCAACTTACAAATGATTCAAATTGTGAATGTTGGCGCCTATGTTTAAAACACCCTGTATGAAATATCAATGAGATGGATATACAGGGTCCGCCTTTTGGAGCTGATCCTATGAGTATCTGCTAAACCAAACTTAGTATAATATTGAAAATTTGGTGACCGGGTAATGATGTTAGGGCTAACTCATCTAAAATATTTTCACGTTCGTACCACTTCCGGTTATACCGGAAATCGGCACTTAGTCGCTTATTTTATAGGGAACACCCGTATATTAATACATTTTGGATTCTATGTCGAATTTTAAGGTAAGTTTGTTAAATAAACTAGATACGGAAATTTCAGTCGTTTTAAGAAAAACATTTTTCTAAAAAATGACAGATGCGGTCTTAGTAATAACTCGTGAATTGTTCTGTTCCTGTCTAACAATTTAAATAAAACTTTGAGGTGTTGCAGGCAAGGTTTATTCCAACAGTCTGCAAAAATGACATTTGTATTTTCATGAAAATAAAATTATGAATATCTAAACTTGACTATCAAAAATGCAAGTTACTGAAAAAATCAAATGGAAACCCTATTTTTATTACTCAGATCTCAGATTTAACGTCAAAAATTAAGGTAAGTTTGTTTAAAACTTTATTTGCCTAAACGTAACAGTTTCATACTTATTATCAAAAAGTCCCAATTTTAAAATTTGTGATAAAATGAGCTACATACTTAAATCTAGTATTCCTTGTTCGTGGTCACCATGGAAACCAAATAATTGAGAATTGAAATAAAGAAAATATTTGAATAAGTTACTGCAAAAATTATAAAATTGATAATTTTGTGATTCAAAAGTCATTTTGCCAAATAGAAATTTTCTAAGTCATTTTTTCAAATTTGATATATAACATAAGTGTAAAAATTTAATACTTTATGAGTAAATCGAAAAAAAACTACTTTTTACTGCGGAGGTAGTAACTACATACTTATCAGTGCATTCTTACACGATAAAGTTGCTTATTTAGTATTTCTTGCTCGTGATCAAATGTAAATTAATTTACAATAAATGTTGAAAATGTTGCCCGTTAGACGTAAGACATTGTTGAACCCGTCTTATAACGGCTTCATTTGTAGCCTTTTGAATTTCTTGTGGAGAAAGAGAATTGAAGGCATTTTGCACTCTTGCAATGCAATCTTCTTTGGTTGTTAGTGGTGTAGCATAAACAATATTTTTAATCCGACCCCAAAAATAAAAATCCATTGGCGTAAGATCAGGTGACCTAGGTGGCCATGGAAAGGGACCATTATTGGCAAACCAATGATCTTCAAAAATTTCATAAAGTTTCATGGAAACAACGTTGGTGTTGTGAGGGGGCGCACCGTCTTGTTGGTACCATAAATTTTCCCTTTCTAGATTTAATCGGGGTTGAAGATAATTTTCTCCTAGAAATTAAATTTGTAATCATAAATCGCAACCATCAACTATTTTAAACCTCTCAAATTTTCGTTGTAAAAATACACGTCAAAGATTTCGTTATTCCGAATAGCACAAAACACGTTAAAATTCCAAATTTCCTGAAAATGGCATTCGTGAATTGGATTGCTGTTTTCGTTATTCCAGTAATGCGAGTTTCGCGATTAAATATGCCATTTTTCGTAAATTTAGATTCGTCCGTCCATATGATATTAGTCAAAAAATTAGGAATTTCTTGTATTTTGAGCAAAATTGTTTCACAAAATTCGATACGTTCTTTTTACTGTTCGTTTTACAACTCTATGACATTCTCCGTGAATTAAAATTAAACTCAAATAATCTGTATTAGAATATTAAAGTCGAGCCATTTTATCAAGAAAAACACAAACCCTCAACAATTTTCTTAAATTATTGACTACAAAAGAAAAACAAAATAAATAAGCATCTTTTTAATCTTGTAATGTTGCGCTCAAGGGCATAGCCAGGATTTATAACAGGGGCAAACCATCGTCCATGGTCGTTCAAAATGTAAAATTTTAGGATAAAAAGAAAAGGCAAATGAAAACAAAACTTTGAGATTTTAATTATACTTACATTAAACTAATAACCGATAACAAAAAAAATATGCAGAACAGAAAAATATGTATATTTTAGATTTAATTTTTTGTTTATTAAAATTTAAAAATTATTTAATTTATTTTTGCTCTTCCAGGGGGGGGGGCGGTTGCCCCTCCCTGCCCTTAGCTGGCTACGCCCATCGATGCGCTGATAAGTATGTATTACCTCCGCAGTAAAAAGTAGTTTTTTTCGATTTACTCAAAAGTATTAAATTTTTACACTTATGTTGTATATCGAATTCGAAAAAACTTTCTATTTGGCAAAAATGACTTTTGAATCACAAAATTATCAATTTTTATAATTTTTTGCAGTAACTTATTCAAATATTTTTCTTTATTTCAATTCTCAATTATTTGGTTTCCATGGTGACCACGAACAAGGAATACTAGATTTAAGTATGTAGCTCACTTTTATCACAAATTTTAAAATTGGGACTTTTTTGATAATAAGTATGAAACTGTTACGTTTAGGCAAATAAAGTTTTAAACAAACTTACCTTAATTTTTGACGTTAAATCTGAGTTCTGAGTAATAAAAAATAGGGGTTTCCATTTGATTTTTTTGAGTAACTTGCATTTTTTGATAGTCAAGATTAGACATTCATAATTTTATTTTTATGAAAAATTCAAATGTCATTTTTTGCAGACAACACCCCAAAGTTTTATTTAAATTGTTTGACAGGAACTGAACAATTAACGAATTATTACTAAGAACGCATCTGTCAATTTTTTTAGAAAAATGTTTTTTCTTAAAACGACTGAAATTTCGTATCTAGTTTATTTAACAAACTTACCTTAAAATTCGACATAGAATCCAAAAATGTATTAATATACGGGGTGTTCCATTTAAAATAAGCGACTAAGTACCGACTTCCGGTACAACCGGAAGTGGTACGAACTTAAATATTTTAGATGAGTTAGCCCTAACATCATTACCCAGTCACCAAATTTTCAAAATTATAGTAAGTTTGGTTTAGCAGATATTATTCATAGGATCAGCTTCCAACGGCGGACCCTGTATAGAGTTCACGGACAAGCGCTTGTTGTTTATTGGTTACAATTTCACGTCACTAGCTTCGTTATTAATGGAGATATCGTTATTCAATTTGAACTAGGATTTTTTCAAAATTTTTTAAAAAATCGAAATATCTCGAAAATACTTCATTTTTGGTATAGGACATTGTGCACAAATTTTATCTAAAATTTCATGTAGAATTCGAAAATAAAATAAAAATATTAGGTTCCATTTAAAATAACAAAGTTGGCGCCTACCTCCGGTATAACCGGAACTGCTACATTCAGGACAATATTATATTTGAACTCAGCGTCATCCAAAACCTACTGATTCGTAATTTCAGATTTTTAACATAACTGTATCCGCCATTACTTTTAATCAAAACTCTTCGCGCCACACCCTGTATGTATATTAACGTATGTCTGACATGAACCATCAAGTACAAAATAGTGCGAAATAAGGCTCATAGTCCTAAATAGTCTAAGAATATTAGACTGCTACGGCCATTAATAACCTTTTCAACACACAAATTGCCTTTCACTTTAATTGTTTAATGTAGAAATAGAATGTAGCTTATACAAATCTATTGCCATTGATGATGGGTTAAGAAGTACTCAATACTTATAAATTACTAACTATAAGTAGATTCTCGATTATACTTACAATTTTTTTTTTCATTTAAAATAATAATAGTGTGATATACATGGAAAAACATCAAACAAGTGAAAAGTAAAATAAGAATTTTCCAAAACAAGTTTTTAATTTGAATTTTAATTTTGCGCAGAATGTGAAAAATTAGTGACCTATCTAATAAAAAAATTGTCACAACCAATTACTTAAATTACGCGTGCTATAAATTTAGGTAGGTACTAAAACTAATTTGATTTACTAGTCAGTCTAATTCGGTTTATCAGCAAAAGTAGTCTATAATTCATGATTGTATTTCCTTATTTTCGATTCTTTCAATCCCTCAAGGGACACAACGAAAATCTACGAAAACGTTATTCTAGTCACGAATGCCAGGATGTATTGTTAAGTACAAGTTATAGTTAAATATGCCGTGGCTCTTTGGCACGGATCTTTCATAAAACCACAACTTACAGTCATACAAAATCCCTGAAAGGACACCGAATTTTCTAGGGATCAATATTTACTACTATGTAGGGTTACCTAGAATAATTTCAGTTGACATTTTCTTTATTGCAATACAACTATTGTTTTTTTTATTAATATCTAAAGGAATGATCATAAGTTAATTCAAAACGTAGCATTTTTATACAGTGAATAAGATAAGGGTTGAGTTTATATTTGAATGTTAAATCTATTGAAACAAATTCGATAAAACTACAAGCATATCCTTAAATCTTCTTTGATGTTGGTTTTTCCGACTTCTCTGTACTTTACTATAGAATTGCTGTATCTTAAGCCGAACCACACTACGCCAGCAGAACGAGATGACTCTTTAGATTAGAACTGGAAATTTATCGGAATTAAATTCGATTTAAGTGTTTACTGATAAGAATTTGATTCCATTTTACTTTCTCCTAAGCCATTTGCGAAGAAGAAACATTTTCGCAGTAATTTAGTATATATTCTTGTTTTCCAACACGAAAAAAATGTCTAGCCACGTACGACTTACAAGAATATTTTTTAGCGAAACGAAACAACATTCCTTTCAGAATAAAATGATCACTGAAATGATTGACAGATGTATTGTGAATTTCGTTACTTAAGGGTAATAATTTGTTTTAGATTGCTTTCTTTGAGCTTATTAAATATGGTTTAAACAAAAACACCTGATAATAACAAATAAAATAGGTTTAATTATTTAGCAAAACTTTAGAAACATGGAACAAGCTATTTAAAATGGTAGCGTAATACAAAGTCAACGACTCCATTTGGCTCTATTCTGGTACTTAATTAAGTTAATGATCAATTTTATTCTGTTTTCAACTCGAAATAATCTAGACTATTATCTATCTTAATTATCTAAATTAAACTTGCTATTATTCGAGAATTTAATATCTGACGTAGAACAATACACGACCTTCCAACCTGCAAAGTGAAAATTAAAAGAAATTAAACAATAAATTTTTTAGGATAATTAGAAAACTATTTTGGTAATGCGCATATAAAATAGGCAACATTTTAGAAACAACAATAATAATAATTATAATTTCAGATACACGTTTAAACGTTCATGTCAGATAGAGATTAAGAGGTATATAGATGCCAATTTGAAAAAAGATTTTATAAAAATATCGATAATACAGTTTAAGCATTTTAAATCTTATTTACTTCAGTTTTAACGCTTATTTGGTTTTATATTAAGAAACTTTATAAAGAAAACTTATGTAAAATTATTTCTAAAACTGTTTGCATATGTTTACGTTTATAAACATAAACGCAAAGTACCTCTAGTGAACAAACAGGTTAATCTTATAGACTCGCCTTTAACAGACATTTTAAATATAGAACTCTGTTTTTATGGAGTTTGCTGTTTTACCGTAATGAATTGTTATTATTACTACTTATTATTTTACTTATATATTTTCTCTTGATAGCCGTGCATGTTGTATTGAAACGCATTGAAAAATAAATATTTATATAAAAGATTGAGGAATTATATTTGAAAAAGTTAATATGTAATATTATCCTGCGCAATTATTCATGAGGCGGATCTGTAAAACAAAAGTACCCATTTGAGCAGATCTACTCAAATCAAGCGTGTGTGAAGGTGTGAAAATAAATTAGAACTTATTCATATTAGAATAGATAATTTGTCAATATATGCTGTATATTACTAATATTAAATAATATCGTCGTATTTTCATTTTATTGCTGCAGCGATACGCTAAAATAGATTAACAAAGTGAGTTGTTTAAATAAATATACGTTTATCTCTCTTACAGCTCCTAATTGTGGAAATGGAACACTATTAATGGATTCTGTATTATAAGTGTTTTGTAACTGTGGTTTCATATTAGTTGAAGCAGACCCTGCTTCCGTCATCAGGCTTAGTCCTGAAAATGACTGTTTTCGCATATAAGTCGAACTCATATGTTATGATTTTTTCCCCAAGCACTTGATTCCTCTCAGATTCGAACTTGGTACCTTTCACTTACTAGTCTGACACCTTTACCGCTGAGCCACTGAGTAATCCAACATATATTTTTAGAAAATATTAGATATATTAGATATAAGCGGGTTGCCAAGCCAGCTAACAGGGAGATGGGTGTGGTCGAAATAATAAGTTAAATGAATGATTAATAAGCTCAAACACCTTACACTTATACTCAAATAGCTCAATTCGGGAAAATATGTCTCTAGGCGCCACCACAATCGAAACTTTGTTAATATAATTGTCTTAAGCTGGATGTTAATTAACCCTACTTGATTGTGGAAAGTAGGATTGTGCTTACTCAGTAAACTCATATACGAAGGTTCTAAAACAACCACTCGTCCAAAACAATTCAACTCAAACTCAAATAAATTTAGTACTACCCAGGTTATTAAAACTTTTGAATACACCTCGTATACCAAAACTTCTAAAATAAAATTGATCATTCAAATTCATTCACTGAACGGTAATTGATTTTAAAATTCTTAACATGAACGATATCTTTTAAATTTACTTTACTTCTGAATCGTATTTGACATTCGTAAACATTTAAGGTTTCAAAACTCCAACTTTTATTATACTTAATGAAATTTAAACTAACAGCTGATCTGTTAATAGTGCATTGCTCTATTAAAACAAATATGAAAATTTTACAATCAACCTGGCAAATATGAACTTTCAGGTTGTTCCTTAAATCTGAAAAATTAAAATATGCAAAGCTTACTTTAAAATTGTCAAAACAAGATCACCAATTAAGTAAATGTTACAACTGTGTTTCATACCTGGTTAAATAAACAACAAAGTAAAAAAATATAACGATAAATATATATATTGTCCTGCATAAAATAATCAAAAACAAATGTTTACACACACAAATATATTTACATATACCTCAACAACGTGGTTGAAAATCAAAACCACACGTCACTACCAATTTCTGCAAAATTCTTAATACTATACAACCCAACACAACATAATTCGAGAACGATTATCTTTTCGTTTCTAAGCTAATTAATATTTAATCACATTACACAAATGAACTAAACCAAAGAGATAATCGTGCTTTACTAAATTTTTAAAATACTTAAATATAAACCTTACTTAAAATCGTCCATTAATCCTTGGATTTTCTTTCTTCCGTAAACCAAATATTTGTAGTCCATTTGTACTGCTTAAAATTGCCTGAAGCACATTACAAAAGGCTCAACAAAACTTATTCCTCTGTGCACTCACAAATAGTCTAATAACACGTAATAAGCTGTATACGTTTGGTTGCCTCCTAAAATTTCTAGCAACCTTTACACCAATTTAGTCCCTTATACAAATAAAACTTTCAATGTCATATAACGTTATTTAAACATTGGTTTAATATACAACGAACGCTTCGTTCACTTAACAGGTGGTCTCATAAATACTTTTAGCTGAATCTCGTTACAAGAACACGCGCTGCACTTAATACTTTAACATAACATCTGTTATCTTTATTCAAATCTGCTTACGCACTATTATTTTCTTGAAAATAAACAAACTAATTTTTATCTTCAACTTCAATTTTAATTATCGTTTTATTTATGAATGTCTTTTTCGATTCATCCCCGGTTCGGGTTACGCAGTTGTTTAAACAATTACTGCCTCATTAAAATTCACAAATATACTCCTACATCATCACATTCTATCACACTACCTCCGCACGCGCGTCTCACCGAGCTCTCATCACAAGCCAAAAGCTAACTTCCCTCGTCAATCTCTGACTTTCCTATTTATAACTTCAGTCATCCATCTTTAAACATGTCTTCCTTCCGCGTTATATTCTCCAATAGTATTCACTCAAAATTTCATAGTTCTGATAGCTGCTTCCCTCTATACAAGCACGCGTGTAATTACAATACATCGCCATATTTGTTTTCACTTACAAATTTTTCAATTACTTCATGAAGAAATCATTTTTCGTCACCACATTCATTCAGTAGCCACTCTGGACCATTACACAACTTTTAACAGTTATCTCCAACCTGCGCTCGATCTCGTTCCGCAGCATTTGAACAAATAAGCACCGTCTAAGGTCTCAAATTCCATATACATACACGTATTCTTAAAACAAATTGCACAACATTACAAAACCCTTCGGAAATTAACACTTAAACATACCCAATCTTTCTCTACATATTTTCTAAAACATTCTCCACTTATTCTTCACATTTTCTGACCAAAATTACTCATTTATCAACAACATTCCATCTCTAACGGCAGCAAAACAGTAGCAATCCAGTGGAAAGCATTATCGTCCCATCAACAAATTTCTCTTCACATTTACATTCATCAAAATCTAATTATTCCAACACTAAAGTCTCTATAACATTCAAATACACGTATCTACATACAGAATTATATTTCTTCTACATTTCCAGTGGCGTATCACCCACCCACATACATTATGCATTCACACAAAAAATTTTTTTCGTTCAAACTCAATACACTCGTGCTCAAAACACGTAATACACGTCATTATAACATCCTACATACAGGGTGCGTCAACGCAACCTGACATATATATATATATATATATATATATATATATATATATATATATATATATATATATATATATATACGCTGATCAAATTCAAGTGTGCTCTATTGCTAACTTTTTATTATTGAAACTACGAGGTCGGTTAAATTAGAAAAGTAGTGATCTTTCTTCCGCTGATTAACAAAACAACAATTGAACATCGCGTTTCCGAGTTATTTAAAAAAATGTAGTTTTCTTAAATGGGACACCCTGTATATTTATACACTAATAGTTTGCAACGCTTTTCTTAGCATAAAATGTTATTATGAATTTCAGCCTAATGCAACAAATAAAGGAGATATGAGCCTATTTAACGCATCACCTTGGCGCGCATAAAATTTAAATAAAAACAAAACAATTGGTTTATTTTTTGTTAAAATTATTAAAAAAGCTTAAATTAAATGTTGGAATACACCCTCTTCTTCCTCAATACATTTTTGGGCACAGTTAAATAGTCTTCTTGTAGCCTTTAAAACCGTACGTCCATATATGCTACGTATGGTATTAGTTATCGCTATCTGAAAATCTTCAATATTATTATAACGATTTTGGTAGATTTCGTTTTTTAAAAATCCCCAGAAATAAGTATCCATTGGTGTAATGTCTGGAGAACGTGGAGGCCAACGAATTGGTCCCCTGGTAGCAATAATGCGTTCATGAAAAATCCACTTATCAAATTATTGACGTTTTGAGTATTGTGTGAAGGTGCACCATCTTGCTGAAAAGCGTTATGTTAAGAAAAGCGTTGCAATCGATTAGGGTATAAATATACAGGATGTCCCATTTAAGAAGACTACATCTTTTAAAATAACTCCGAAACGCGATGTTCAATTGTTTTATTGTTACCACCACGCGGAAGGAATACTACTACTTCTCTAGTTTAACAGACCTCGTAGCTTCAATAATAAAAAAGTTAGCAATAGTGCACACTTGAATTTGATATATACAGGATGTCCCAATAGTGCGTATTCGGCCGATAGCTCCTTAGCCATTAAACTTAGAAGATAAGTTTAAATACGAAAGTTGTCTATTTTTATAAGCTGCATAATCTAAAAATAGTTTGGTTTCTACAGGGTGTAATATAAAAGCGGTACAATATAGAACTTTTGATTTTAAATAGAACACCCTATATATTATTTTATTTTTCGATTCTCCTTATAATTTTACATATTTTTATGAGAATTATTTACACGCTAAATCTTACAGTTTTTGAGATATTTGCAAAGTTAACCAAAACTGACATTTTATGTAGTAATTCAAGTAGGCGTATCTCAGTTATTTTTAAAGATAAAAAATAATCTTTGGTATATAATTTATTCATATATGAGCTTACTTTAATCTATTGTCAAAATTGAATTTCAATATACACGGTGATCACAAAAATTAATTCAATAACATAAATTTGAAACTGCTATATCTTCATTTTTTAAATGGCACCCCTATATTGTTTTAATGCCTTGTCTTCGTCTATTAGTCGGCTTTCATTTCTGTTAAATATGTTCTATACCTACCTCTAATAGTTTCGGAGATATTTAAGTTCAATTGTTCAATTTCTATTCGTTGATAACACTGAAGAAGAGTAAAATTAGTCGTTCAAAGCAAGCTATGAATACATAAGAAACTAAAAACATATTAACTGAAATACAAACACTTAAAATTATAATGAATGATCAATGTGACCACCATTTTGTTGCTGGCAAACATGAAGTCTTTGAATAAACGACAAATTTACTTTTTGTAACGTGGAAACATTTATATTTTGAATGACGTCTCTAATTCTTGCCTTCATATTATCTACAGTCGTTAGAGGAGTTTGATAGACTTTTCTTCAATCCAACCCCAAACAAAAAGTCCAGCTTTGTCAAGTCAGGCGATCGTGCGTGCCAGGAGATAGGCCCTCCTCTTCCAATCCATTTGTTTTGAAACTGGATATTTAAATAATTTCTAACGTTTTTGCTAAAATGCGGAGGAGCGCCATCTAATTGCAATCATATTTCTCTAAGGGTTTCTAAAGGTAAATCTTCAATAAAAGTTTCAAATTCGTTGCGCAAGAAGTTTAAAATGAATCTCCATTGACCGCGTTTTCAAAAAATATGGTCCTATAATTCTTTCCCCAATAATTCCAGTCCAAACATTAAGTGACCAGCGGTGTTGATGATCAACAGGAATTATAAATCTGGTATTCTCAGTATCGTAATAATGGAAATTATGTCTATTAACGTATCCATTTTTGTGGAAAGTAGCTTCATCAGTAAATAAGATCGTGCAAAAATAGTTGGGTTTTCTAAATTTTATTTACGGCCCAATTGCAAAAGTTTAATCTATTAACGAAGTCATCCTCGTCTAATTCTTGTGCAAGTTGGACATGGTATGGATGATATTTATATTTTTCTAATTCTATTAACTGATGTTTTGAAACTCCAACTTCTAATTCCAATTGTCGGCAAGAAACGTGAGAATTTTCAATCACGGATTGAAGAACTAAATGTTCCTTACCTTCCTTAATTGCGGTGCTTTCTCGTTCTAAATTGTCTTCGTAATGAATACTGCCTGTTTGCTCGAAACGCTCTTTCAATCTTGCAAATGCTGAAACTTGCGGGTGGAAATTTTGCTGATAAATTCGATGACGTAAATCACATTAACAAGTTCTTCTTTCGAAAAATTCATTTTGTAATTTAGGAAATAAGTGTACAATACTACACAAATATTAGCACTGTTTGACAAGTTTGATTTCTTCATTTGTTTTCGTTCATCTTTTGTTTTACGCTCTTTTGATTAAATTGCTTAATTTTACGATGAATCATTTAAAACATCTCAAATATCTCTTAAAATGGTGGTTTCATACAATATTTATTATTATTACAATTTATGTATTTCATTTAATATTTTTAGTTTCTTATGTATCCACAGCTTGTTTGTTTTGACCGACTAATGTTACTCTTCATCAGTATTATCAACGAAAAAATTGAACAAACTTAAATATCTCCGAAACTATTAGAGATAGGTATAGAACATATTCAATAAAAATTAAAGCCGACTAATAGACGAAGACAAGGCGTTAAAAATATAGGTGTGCTCTTTAAAAAATCAAGATATAGTATTTTCAAATTTACGTTGTTGAATTAATTTTGTGATCACCGTTTATTCAAAGACTTCATGTTTGTCAGCAACAAAATGGTGGTCATATTGATCATTCATTATAATTTTAAGTGTTTGTATTTCAGTTAATATGTTTTTTGTTTCTTATGTATTCATAGCTTGCTTTGACCGACTAATTTTACTCTTCTTCTGTGTTATCAACGAAAAAAATTAAACAAACTCAAATATCTCCGAAACTATTAGAGATAGGTATGGAACATATTTAATAGAAATGGAAGCCGACTAATAGACGAAGACAAGGCATTAAAAAATATAGGGTGTGCCATTTAAAAATTGAAGATATAGCATTTTCAAATTTATGTTATTGAATTAATTTTTGTAATCACCGTGTATATTGAAATCAATTTTGACAATAGATTAAAGTAAGCTTATGTATGAATAAATTCTATACCAAAGATTATTTTTTATCTTTAAAAATAACTGAGATACGCCTACTTGAATTACTACATAAAAATGTCAGTTTTGGTTAGCTTTGCAAATATCTCAAAACTGTAAGATTTATCTTGTAAGTAATTCTTATAAAAGATGAAAAATTATAAGGAGAATCGAAAAATAAAATAATATATAGGGTGTTCTATTTAAAAATCAAAAGTTCTATATTGTACCGCTTTTATATTACACCTGTAGAAACCAAACTATTTTTAGATTATGCAGCTTATATATATATATATATATATATATATATATATATATATATATATATATATATATATATATATATATATATATATATATATATATATATATATATATATATATATATATATATATATATATATATATATATATATATAACTTTTTCGTAGTTACGCAGAAGTTTATTGCGCATGATTTTCTGCTAGTGCTTATGTTGGGTTACTCAGTGGCTCAGCGGTAAAAGTGTCCGGCTAATAAGTGAAGGTACCAAGTTCGAATCTGAGTAGTCGAGTGCTTGGGAAAAATCATAAAACATGAATTCGACTCAAGTGCGAAAACAGTCCTTCTCAGGACTAAGCCTGATGACAGGCAGAGTTCGCTTCCGAAAAGTCACGCTCAAAAACAAAAACTGTGGAAATAGGCCGATCAGCTCAACTACTATTAATGGAGTCACAATTAAGGCTACATCGATTAATAAACAACATATTACCTTACACACAATCAGGGTTTCGTTCTGGGTATAGTTGTACGACATTATTGCAATTAATTACGAGTCAAATCTGTTCTGCAGTTGAACAAAATCAGCTTTACTTGTAGATAATGCTTGACTATACTAAAGAGTTTGACACTCTAAACCATAACGTCGTATTGTCAATACTAAAATACATTAGGTTTCGGCACTAAAACCTGTATCGATGTATATTTCAAGTAGTTCTCAAATTGTGTATCTGAATGAAAAATGATCGGATTCTCTATCAGTCAATTCTGGAGTACCGTAAGGCTCTGTATTGAGCCCGCTTCTATCTATCACTTATACCCTTTACTTTAACAGCTCCTTAAAATATTATTAGTGTCTTACGTTTGCCGACGGCGCACAATTGTCGTACAGGTTTGATACCGATTCAATTCAATAAATTCTTTAGTAAACGAAGACTTAAAACCATTAATTGAAATTAGCACAAAACCTTCTTTACTAGTGAATCCTAAGAAATCAGCCCTTATGCTTTTTGGTAGAAACAAAAACGCGAAAGTGCTTTAAAGCTTGTAAATATTAGAGTTGATAACGTGAAACAGCAATGTACTAATGCTGCAAGAAATTTAGGCATAAAACTTGATTATAAATTGAGATTTAAGCAACACGTTAATGAGTGTCTAAGAAAAGCTTACACTGATTTAAGAGTAATTTACAGTAATCGGAAAATCTTAACGCAAACAACAAAATGTTGCTTACTAACTGTTTAGTTTATTCCATTTTACATACTGTGATACTATGTATGGAACTTGTATCGATAGTGTCGATTCTAAACGTATTCAGAAAGTACAAAATTCCTGTTTGCGTTTAATTTATGGTGGAAGGAGAAGAGCACATTTCTCATAAGCTAAGAGGCAGGTTGGCTAAACAGGAACGGTAGACGTCAACTACATGCATCCTGTTTTAGCACAAAGTCATTACGACGAGATCTCCGCCGTATCTCTATAATCTGATACGGTTTAAGACGGATGTTAACCACTTAAATTTAAAACATCGGCTTTTAATAGTAATACCACCTCATACATCATCGTTCTTTCCTAGATCGTTTCAGTACAACGTTGCAAAGGTACTCTGTTCCATTTGTATTAAAGTCTTGCAGAATAAACCAATACTACTTTAAAAACAGTTCAACAAGTATTTAATTCATTGATATGAACAATGCTTATGGTGTAGCGCATATTATTTAATAATGTACTTGTATAGTTAGAACACGTATGTTGAATTAAATAGTGGTGATGACAAGAACAGACAATCATAATTTGTATGAAGGTTAAGAGGAAGAGCAGGTGGTCTTGAACCATTCTACCTGAACTTCGCTTTGGGATTCAACAAAGGTAGAAAGACTTATGTGACTCATGTTTTCAAAATAATCAAATAAGGCGAACCGTTTCAATTTTCAATCTTTTGGATTCTGAACATAAAATATCTGGTGTGGAACACCACGACCTTCAATCTACAAAATGGAAATTAAAAGAAATGAAATAATAACATTTTTTTAGGATAATTATGCAACCGCTTTTATAAAAAGTTCATTACGAAAATAGGCAACATTGTAAAGCCAAAAACAATAATCTATGTCAAACAGACATTTCAAACTTCATACCAGACAAAGATGAATATACATCTAGATGCTAACTTAAATTAAAAGAAATGAAATAATGTTAATTTCAATTAACTATACAACCTCTTTCTTATACGTTCATAACGAAAACGGCAACACTGTTAACACAAAACTGTAATCTATGTCAGAATGACGTTTAAACCTTCATGTCAGGTAGAGATTAATAGAAAGAAATACAATTTACGTTTCTATAAAGATATCGATTATGCAGCTCCAGCATTTCCAATCATATTTATTTAATTTTTACATTTATTTCGCTTTACATTAAAAATTTTATTAAGAAAATTTATGTAAAATTAAGTTTTCTTTGAAAAATACGCCTACACGTTTTCTTATAAAATTAATCGTCATATCAAACTAGGTGAATACTAGTGCATTACAGAACTTTCTTGCAAAATACTAAAAATATATGGGGTATTTTATACCTTTGAAATATTCAGCTGTTTTAGTAATATTTAATAAAAACCAAAAACTAACCCCAATAAACCCCCATCCAGACATCATGGCCGATGTTAACGGAACTTAGCCAAAAGTTGTAAAATGAGCGAATAAGTCGATTTAGCGATAGTGAAAAAAAGTGGATTGTATAACCTTCTATACCTACATATGCATATAAAGATTTAAAGTTAAAAATAGATATCTCGCTTATCTTTCAAAATAACTATGTACTGTTTCATATCATTTTAAAGCGAATTTCGCTCCCTTTCAAATAAAGTAGGAATATGTGTATGTTATACCAGCAATACAAGGAATGTTTTAATTTTCCGGAAAAACCGAAAGTAGTGTTTTCATTAGGGTAATATAATTTCATTAGAGCAAATGAACAAAGTTTATTTCCAAAATCCCAAGTTTGTAACCAAAATAGAAAGTTATAACAATATCAATATTAAATATTTAAAAATATCTTCTATACTAGTAGCTTTAGAAGAAGCAGGTAAGTTGCATTCATAAGAGTGGCTGGTTGCCTAGAAAATATAAAAAAACAAAAGAAAATGCTTCGAAAGAATTTTGAACAAATCAATTTCGAATAATTGCTTAAGTTGACTCCTAAATGTAGGCAAATTTATACCACTTAAAGAAATCTTTTAAAGAACCTTTATTTAACTACGCATATCTATTTCCAATTTTTTTATATCTTGAACGGTATCGGAAATATATATTTCTACAAAAAAAAATGTATATGTGATTGTAACTGTGGCCATATCCAATTTTGAAAGTTTAAAAGAATTGCAAAAAATTGCATTTCATGCGAGTTATTGATGACCTAAATTTCAATCGTCTATGTGCATGTTGCATAGATTAATCGATATGTTTATGGTATATGTCTAGGTATTTTTATAAAATATAAATATTTGATAAAAACCAAAAACTACCCCCTCTTCGCCACTGGATTTCTCCCAAAATTGAATCGGCTCTAAGAGATTTGATAAATAGGTATTAAATTAAATAACAAAGAACTAACTATAACTCGGAAATATAAACTAAAAATAATTGAAGCATAGTCGCAAATAAATAACAGTGAGTGGCGCGAGAGTCCGGAATTGCGTAGAGAGCGATCTGGTTGAAACGTGATGTGATTGAAGGGTATGTAAGTGAAAAAATGTATATTTATATATGTACATTTAGATATTCATACAGTAAGTATACGATCTATTATTTATATCTTTCTTGACTGTCTATATTTCTACTTCTTACTTCCTTACATGTCGAGGCAGTAGATAAATAACTGTCCGGTAGTAGGACGATACCGTTAGTAGGGAATGCTACATCGTCCGGAGCACGATTTGGCCAGTAACCGGTCTGCTAGCTATGGTATTACTCAAGAAAACAATACAATTGGGTCGGATCGACCTGGCTACAAGGGCGGTCAAGGTCGAAACAGCCAGGCCCGTTGCTGATGACTGTGCAAGGAAGGAATGCCGAGTCGGTACGTGGAATGTTAGAGGTATGCATGGTAAAGAATTTGAAAGTGCGAATGTAATGTACGAAAAACACCTTAATATTCTGTGAGTATCGGAGACAAAGCGCAAAGGAAAAGATGCTGTGGAAATGGAGGATGGCAGCCTAGCACTATGGTCAGAAGTCGAGACTGAAGTGCATGACGCAAAAGGAGTTGGGGTGATCGTAATCGAAAGAGTGAAAAGATATGTTCAACAGTACGAATTTGTATCTTTCCGGGTAATGTGGGTTAGAATGAAAGTGGAGTTAGAAGAATTTTTCTTATTGCATGCTATGCATTCGTGAATGGAGAAAGAGACCAGGAGCGTGAGAACTTCTGGAATGAAGTGGAGAACGTGTTGATCGTATGTAAGCCAAACGAAATAGTGATGATAGTGGGGGATATGAACGGATGGGTGTATAGAGAGAACATACTGAACGCGTTCTAGGAAAGTTCGGAAGCCAAAAGGTGAATGAGAATAGTGAACGCCTGATGAACATCTGTGTAGAGAGAAGCCTGTTTTTATCCAATACTTGGTTTAAACATAGAAATGTGCATATGTATACATAGCAAAGAGGTGAATCTAATAGTATGATAGACTTGATAGTGTATGATGAACGGCTTAGAAACCTGGCGAAACACAAGAGTAAAGCGCGGATCGTACCACCTTTTGGTTGTATCGAGAGTGTGTTTAGGGCAAAAGTGGGTTTGGAGAAGGAGAGCAAACGTAGTGCGAACGTCCAGAATTAGGGTAGACAAAATAGTGAATAATGGTGCGAGAATGAAATATGTAGATGATGTGAGTAAAGAATTGAACGTGAATGAAATAATGTGGAACGAATAAAATAAAAACACTGCATGGATAAGCTTGAAAAACTGTGTTGTCAATTGTGCCGTGCGGATATGTGGAAGAGCGACGGTAGGTAGACAGAAAAAATATGCTTAGTGGAATGAGGCGGTAAAAAAGGCAGTATGTAGGAAAAAAGATGCTTACAGGGAAATGATTGCTGAAAAAAATGAGACTGAGAAAAAGCGATTGTATGTGGTGTACAGATTAAAAAACAAATAAGCGAAGGAGGTAGCGAGAATAAGTAAAGAGGAAATGATGGCTGTGGAAGGAGAGAAAATGCAGAATGATTTTGATGGAAAACGTAGGAAGATTGAAAAACGGCAAGGGAGCAGCCGTAGATGTAATCACTGGTGAAATTATAAGTATGGGGGTGTAAAGCTTATACGAAGAATGTCTGAATTATTTAATGTATGCCTTATGTGTGGAAAAGTGCCGAGGGATTGGAAAACCGCGATCATTGTACCACTGTAGTAGGGTGAGTGATGGCATGAACTAGAGAGGAATAAGTTTGCTCAGCGTGCCTGGTAAAGTATTTGGAAGAATGCCGATTGATAGAGTACGAGAAACTACACAAACTAAGGTTTGGGATGTGCAGGATAGCTTCATCCCAGGGAGAGGATGTATCGATCAGATGGTTACTCTCCAGCAGGTGATCGAAAAGTGTTTAAGTGTAAAAAGGAAGCTGTGCTGTGCGTCTGTAGATCTGGAGCAAGCATACGCAGAGTGTATAGGGAGAAGCTGTAAGTAATATTAAATGGATTTGGCGTAAATAAAGGTCTAATAAACGGAATAAGGGCAGTATACAACGGTAGTCGGGCATGTGTGAGTGAATACTTTAATATTGAGCAAGGAGTGCGACAAGGTTGTGTGATGTCACCGTGGTTGTTCAATGTATACACGGATAAATGTGTGAGACAAGCATATACCGATACAAATGGTGTAATGGTTGGTGACGTAAATTTACGACTTCTGGTGTATGCAGATGACAGTCTTATCAAGTGACAGTGCGGGTGAGCCAGAAACTGCTCTGAGGAAGTTTGATACAGTCTGTGAGAGCATGAACCTGAACGTAAACGTGAACAAAACTAAGATGGTACGATGGAGGTCGAGATTGGACGAAGGGTCAATGCTGGAAGGAAAGTGATTGGAAGTATGTGAACGAAAATAAGAAACAGAAGTATAAGCCTAGCTGCGAAAGGAGCAATCTATAATGGCATTTTTGTCCCATCAGTACTGTATGGAAGGGAGACATGGATATGTCAAAAACAGTACGAAAGAAAACTAAATGCCGTGGGTATGATATTCTTGAGAAGGGCATGTGGTAAAACGAGAAGGGGCAAGATCAAAAAGTGCATAATGAATGAGTGTGGCGGGGAAAGGACTATGATGGATAAATATAAAAGTAGTAAATTACGTTGGTTTGGTTACATTGAGACAATGTGAGGTTAGAGGTAAGGCCGTGCCTGGTATACCGCGTAAAACTTGTCTGAATGTAGTAGAATGTATGATAAAGGAAAGAAAGATAAGGAGTTTTAAAAATAAAAAGGCATGTCAGAGACAATGTATGAATCTTGCGGAAGCTAGGGAAGTATGCGGAGATAGGAAATCATGGAAAGAGGTTGTGAATGAAAAATAAAAAGAGCCAGGGATTGTTTTGCCTACCCCGCAAGGGAATGGCGTGAAGGTTAAGTTAAGTTAAGGTTGGAAGGTAAAATCGTAATTTTTCGCGCAAATTCTAGTAATGTAACAGATGTCAAGCTTGACACCTAGCAGACGTCGACGTGACAGTTTCGCATAAACTATTATACTGGGAGGATTTATTAAACATTAAGATATACACATATATTTGTCTGTTACTAGCCATGTGCATACTAATTCGAAATATGCATATTTTTGTAAAGTAGGTTGGAATTAGTTTATTAATAGACCAGTACTTCTAATTTCTAGAATATTTTTGTTATATATTTCTTTAAGAATAAATAATTTAAAAAAATACTACATTGTATTCTTATTAATAAAGGATTGATTTTTTAACAAGAAGTAAATAGATGAAAAATAAAGCTTACATTATACCATTTTATCATGAATGTGACCGATGTCTTTCACTTACATCGCATCCTTATTCAGTCAGATATTGATTTTCTGCATTATTTACAAAGAAAATCATTGATTCGACAAAGTTTGCGATGTATGCAAAGGCGATTCTGAAGATAATGCTCACTAAAAGAAAGTACAATGTGGGGACAGTTGTTTCTGCAAAGTGAGTATGTACGTTGTCCAGGATCGTCCTTGCACGTTTTATTGTATGGAAACACTGATTATTGGTGTCGAACATAATTTCGTTATGTTACCCCATTGTTCAAGTATTATTAATTATTAGAAAATTATTATTATTCCTTGAGACCATAAATAGAATCCCACCATCAATAATAACTGCACCTACTTTTTGAAATTTTAAATATTTTAAACGTTTAGCAACTTCCTCTTCTTTTAATTTTTATCCTTCGATCGGACATGCGCCATTTAAGATGTTTAAGTTGTATTATTCCCTTGTACTAGCTGATAAAACTGTTGTGAAAAGGATGTCAAGGTGAATTAAGAAATATTAGAGTAGCTTTTTTTGCCATTATCTTCAGACATGTTTATTAGATAGGTTAAGGTAGCTTTTGTTCTTTCTCTTAAAGAATTTTTACAAAACCCTAATTCCTTATACGAGCTAAGAGATGTTGGGGTGAATTAAACTACGTCAGAAAATCTCTTTTGGTTCATTCTCTTCAAATCTGTTCTTAAACTCTAATTTTTTACACAAGCCATGAGATAACTGTTATGAAAAGGACTTTGAGATGAATAAAGATAGAGTACCTTTTTTTGGCCAATCTCTTGTTTCGTATTTCTTAAACACCAATTCCTTATATGAGTTAAGAAATAACGATCGTCCCATTTCCACAGTTTTAGCTTTTTGAGCGAGACGTTTGGGACTGCTTCCGTCATCAGCCTTAGTCCTGAGAAGGACTGTTTTCGCACTTGAGTCGAATTCATATGTTATGTTTTTTTCAAAGCACTTGACTACTCTCAGATTCGAACTTGGTACCTTTCACTTACGTCTGACACCTTTACCGCTGCGCCACTGGGTAATCCAATATATATTTTTTAGAGTTGCATTCTCGTCCGGTGCCACTATATGTATGTTATCCCATTGGATGCGGTGGTCTTCGTTCCAGAGATGTTCGGCGATTCTTAATTCTTCTATTTCGCCCTTACGGACGTTGTTCGTATGTTCTTGTGTTCTCATTCTGAGTGGTCTACTGCTCGCTCTTATGTTAGCTCTGCCGCATTCGCATGGTAGGTTGTAAACACAATTCCTGGAATTCTGATCTTTATTGTATGGTTTGGTTAGTATTCCCCTGAGCGTTCTGGTCGATTTGAAGACAGTGCGTATCTTGTATTTGCTGCCTATCCTTGGTATTTTATCTGAGGTACCTTGTATGTATGGTATTATCGCTGTATATTTAGGTTCTTCTTTTCCGGTTACCCTTTCCCTGTTTAGGTTAGGTGTTAGATCGGGGTATCCTTTTTCTTTGAGCGTTTTAGTGATATTTTCTTTTTCTTTGTTCAGGTGCTCTTGTTTTGAGCATATTGTTTTCGCTCTGTCGTACAAACATTTTGCATTTTGCTACCAGGGTAAGTTTCCTGCATACACTTGTCTTGAAAGTGTTGTCATTCCTGAGTACAAGTACATCCAGGAATGGCAGTTTTTGTTCCCACTCCAATTCCATTGTCAATTTTATGGAGGGTGCGCGGCTATTTAGATGATCTAAGTATCGTCCACGTATCTAAGCCACGTCCTTGGTTTTTCCGTGAATTCGGATATTGCTTGGTCTTCCAAGTCTTCCATATATATATATATATATATATATATATATATTTGCTCACTATGGGTGATATTAGGGAATCCATCGCCATCCAAAACTTGTTGGTAGAATTTGTCTTCACTTGAAAGTATGTAGTTCTAATTCATATTGTCAGAAGTTCCATTATTGTGTTTATCGAGAGTCTCGTGCGTTCGTTTAACGTTTCATTCTTTTCCAGCGTGTCCCTTATGATAGTGCCTTATCGGTGTGCACATTTGTGAATAGGTTCACGATGTCGAAGATGCGGAGGTTTGCTGTAGTGTGGGGTATGTCTAGTCCTCTGGTAATCGGAGAACTCCCCTTTATGTTTTGCCAGCGTCTTTCGATTGATGGTGTGGGGTCCTTTAGTATTTCTTTATACTCGCCCCGTCCAGTAGTTTTTGGAACTTACTGTTGTAAGTGTCCATATCCATTACCACAGTCGCGTTTCCTTTGTGTACCGGGAGAAGTTTGATCGTTGAGTCATACTTAAGGGAAATGGCCGCCCTCCTATCTAGGTTAGAGAGGTTATGTTTAGTTCACCTAGATGAATCTAAGACTGATCTAACCTTACTTCTGTATTCTTCGGCTTCTTCAGGATCTAATTTCAAAGCTGTTTCTTCAACTGCGATTATTAAATCTACTTTCGAAATGAACCTCGGTGTTATCGCATAGTTCAATCCTTTATCCAGAACCTTTATTTCGTTAATTTTCAACCGTCGTTTAGAGATGTTTAAGATTGTTTTTGCCATTGATGTTGGTTGGTTCTTTCTTCTCCTTCATTAGCTTTTCTAGTTTCTTCTACTGAATTTCCTTGTGCATTGCCTTGGTCTTTGAATATTTACTTCTGGTAGCCGTATTTAACCTATCAAAGTCTTGTTCGTTCACTCGATTTCGGATTGTTTCTCTGATCTCGTTGTACTGGTCATCGAACTGGAACTATCTGAAACGGTGATGACTGATTCGTTCTTTGACTAACGTTTCGCTAGCTCTCTTTGCGATTAGTGATTTTTGGGCTGTGTATCGGGGTTTTGATGTTGAGGCAGTGGGTATTACGTTGTTATTCCGGGCTTTGCAGAGTAAGGTTAGGTGGTTCCCCTCTAGCGCTAGCTTGTTCATCGATGTGTCAAGCTTAAGACCAATTGTCAGCTCGAGTAATTCACCTTGTCACCCATTAGTGCACTATCTGCTAAGTATCATCACACCCCTATCGAGAAAAACCGAGTGTATGGTCAAGAATAGACTACACGAGCGACGTAACGTTTACTGCGCCCATCGTTTCCTAAAGCAACTAATCTTGCTATTTCTTCAGGATTTATTTGAGGCATTTTATGTGATTTTAGTCACAAAACCTTTTTTTAATAATTAATTGATGACACAACGACAAAGGGTCAAATATGGAAGCATGCAGCAAATTCATTACTATATCAATTGTTTTTCAAAGCCAATGAAATAAATTTGTGGGATAAACGTACGTTTCAGCAAAAACGGTGTAATTCAGACAAATATAGAGATAAATCAATAACAATTCTAACGAGGGGAGCGTCTTTCACATAGAATTCTATACCATTGCTTGATTAACACACAGTGCGTCGAAAATTAAGGAAAAAACATTGTTTGAGTTTTCCCACTACCATCCAGGAGGCTTTGCAAAAATTCCACTTCTTTTTTAAAGGCAACGAATAAAAAAAATAAAAATCGGCGCACTGGTTTGAATATAAGACATTAAAGTTAGGTCAAAAACCAAGTGCATCACTTTTTTGAAACTGAGTGCCTATATATACAGGGTGTTACTTAATGATAGGCCTTAATTCCAAGGGCGCATTCCTGAACCAAATTCCAGTTGAAAAGTTCATATAAACATGTGTCCTAAAAAGTTTTTCAAGATACATGGTGTCAAAGTTTAAAAAAAGGGTTTTTAGTTAATATCGCAAAGATTCTTTTGCCGATTTTGTTGAAATTTGGCAGTGTTGTTTATTATGATAAGACACTAAGTTACCAGCAACTAAATGATATATATATATATATATATATATATATATATATATATATATATATATATATATATATATATATATATATATATAAGTTGCAGTGCGTCGAGGACAGTCTCACAAATAATATTGACAAAAAATATGCGCTACTGACTTTTTAAAATTTTTATACTTTTATCGGATTAAGTAGCTAAAAGTGCAACTTCTTGGTCAGTCAATATTTTTTCGTGTATTACTTCTTTTCGAGAAACATCTGCGCCATCGAGATTCAATCCCCAATCGCTGCAAATTTTTTCTTTAGGTATGTAGAATAAAATTAATAATAATTTTTAATTACACTTCGTTACATGTCTAAAAATTGTTAAAATAGAATCAAGTTACTTTGATCGTTGCACAATATTTATTTATAAGCCATTTTTTAACTTAACAAATGAAAAGTAATAATAATTTAACAGAATATTCACAAAAAATGTTGGAAATGACCACCTCCCACTTCTATGCAGGCTTCTGCTCTTCTTCTCTTCTCATCCAAAATTCCATGTGTTACGTATGGTTTCACATCCGTTAACAATTCTATTCTTTGGTTGATATACTGCATCGATTGGTGTAGTATAAACTAATGATTTTAGGTACCCCCACAAATATAAATCCTGGCTTTTCAAGTTAGATGATCTAGGTGCCCAGAATTGTGGTTCTCCACGACCTATCAAACGATTTAGGTAGCTCCATTCTAATACTCACGAGCAAATATGATAAAGTGGGCTAGAGCACCATCATGTATGAACCAATGTTGTTGCCGTAACTGAAAAGGAGTATCTTCAACAAGTAAAGCGAATTAATTTTGTTGGAAATGATACCGATCCAGACGTTGAGAAAAAATTATTACTGAAAATGTGTCTTTTTAATAGCGTAAGGATTTTATCTGGGCCAGATATGATTATTGTGGAATTTAATTATTGCATTTCTGGAAAAATTCGCTTCGTCCGTAAACATAATGATGAAATCAAAGTGAGAAGATTCCTTCTACACAATAGCGTACGCGGTTTAAAATCTCTTGAAGAAGTGTCTGAACTATTTGTACGTAGTAAAGATACAACAAAGAATGTCTTAAAATTTTCCATACCATTTTGTAACAAATATTTACTTCCATGCCAATTTTTCGCGTACTAGTTGCTGCGTTCTCTTCAACTGTATTTCCGGAGGTATTACGTTTGAAACTGCTGGATTCGGTCAGACGACGATGAATGTTTATAAATATTTTTCTACCTGGAAAGACACGATTAGGATACCTTTATTGATAGAGTCGCCGGGTCTCCCCGGCATTGCCATTGACAAGACCATAAAGGAAATGCATTTGTGTCATTTCCAAATTTGAATAATTATTTACCATTTTTTTATAGCACAACCTACCTTTTGACCAAAGGAAAAATAATAACAAACCGTCACGGAATGTCAAAAACATTATGTTCATAACAACAAAATAACATTTCCTATCAACGAGCAAAGTTAACTTGATTCTATTTTAACAATTTTTCGACATGCAATGAACTGGCTTTATTTTTTTCTCGAGACCGAAGTAAGATATGAACAAATATCAAGAGACCAAAGAGTTGCATTTTAGGAGCTTAATCCGACAAAAATATAAAATTTTTAAAAAGTCAGTGGCGCAAATTTGTTTTTTATTTGATTAGTGAAACTGCCTTTCTAGGCGCCACCGGAAATTATAATTATCATCTAGTTAGTGGTAACTAAGGGTCTTATTACAATAAACAACACTGCCAAATTTCAATAAAATCAGCAAAAGGATCTTTGAGATATTAATAAAAAACTGATTTTTTTTTTATAAAGTTTGAGTTTAAGTAGAGGAAAGTATGCCATTTTATATCTTAAAAATAATTCCGCTTAAATGGGAACTATGTCTTTGTAAACACTCTTCTAACCTAGATTGAAAAATTTTCGGTTATACGACGGAGCAGGACAGATTGAATTCGGTCAATTTCTTGTTTGATGTTCGATGTTAATTCCGATAAGGTTTATGGTCTATTACTCTATACATACATTGATACATTGATAAACTGCGATTGCTATTGACATGTAATCCACTGCGTTCTGCAGTGAAGCATGCTTCTGCACTAAACATTACCGACACATCGTTACGACGAATTTTACATAAAGACTTATCTTCACTCTTTGAACCTAAACTTTTCTTCTAATGTATACCTATATATATGTATATATATATATATATATATATATATATATATATATATATATATATATATATATATATATATAAAATAAATAATAATGTACAGGTTGTCCTATTTAGAAAACCATAAGCTAGTTTAATATCTAAGTAACTAAACTTTTCGGGACAAAACTGACTACGCTACTAAACTCTACGTGAAAAAGTCCACCAAGATCAGTTTTATCTCTGATAAGTTAACGCATAACGGAAATACAAAGTGTGTCTAAATAGTCAAGAATTTTAAACCTACCCTGTAGATTAAACACTAAGGAACGCGTCTAAAAGTAGGACAGTAATGTGAAACCGCAACACTGTATCTTTGATAATAACTCCAATACCATCTAAAAGTGTGGAAAACCTGATCTTTTTGCAGGGCTAGTTAATGCACACAACTTTTCTCTACATGTTCGTTAATCTCTATTTAGCACCCTAAAATTGGCTTGCGTTTTCGCTAAAAATTCAATTAAATTTCTCCAAAAATTGTTAATGTTCCTAATTTTTTAACCTCTAATTTATTATATTTATACCAACAATCTGCGTTAATGTTAATTTAGAAAGTCGAAGAAGGTGCAAATGTAAGTATTGGTTAGTAGTTAGTCCATGTCGGAGGAAATGAAATTTTCTTTTGGAACAGTATATGTTGATTTTGTAGAAAAATAGATATTTATTTATGGAAAGAGTTCAGAACAATAAAGCCCTACACATACATCTGCGAGACAATTTCAACAAACTATCTCCCTTATTTGTGATGCTACTCAATTATATATTTTGACTTATGTAAAATACTTTTAATTATTTACTGAAGTAACGTAAACTACTAGGACTCATTTCTTACAAATATCCATTTATGTATACGAACATGTAGTACACTGCATTTTAACGCCGCACCGTAACATAAAAAAACCGTAAACTAAGCTATTCGTGCCATTATATAGAGGCTGCGAGGCTTAAATCATACCTTTGAAGTTCTAACGTTGAAAATTTGATAAAAAAACAAAACCTTTACATTTTAAAGTTTTGATGTGCATTTTATGCTGACAAAAGAAATAAATAAGCTTAATATTTCATAACATGTCGAACAAAACAAAAAAGAAAGTTTCCACAAGGTTTCGTGACGGCAAAATATAAAATTACCAGCCCGGTCGACTATTATTACGCACACGAAACAGAATTTGAAACGTTAAAAATGCTGTATCCACTAAATTGAGAGAACGGGTAGGTGTAAAAATTTGGTTGAGGTGTCTAAAAAAAGGTCTTCGTCTGTAGACGTGTCATTAAAAGAGACAAACACGTGGAACGGTTCAGGCGCAGCGCGGCGGCAAAGGTGCACGGGCTCGTAGCTGAATTGGCGCGAAAATTTAAAAGTGACCGTCGAATGAGACGGTTGAAAAAAATAACGCAACAGTAGGAGCTAGTTCGATGTTAACCCGTCGCCTCTACAATAACTGTAACGTGGTTTGGCGCGCGTGAGCGTTTTGCTCACACTATCATTTGAAGCATTTTTAAAGGTATTAAACTACGGGTAAATAAGGAATGTTTGTAGCGTAAATTGTTTATTATTTACTAACAAATTAATACGTTGAAATTTAAGTATAATATCTTATGGATCGTATAGATATACTACTACTAGAACATACATGTATAATTGCACAAATACTATTTAAGATATATAATACAGAAGCCGCCGTTTCTGTGATAAACGAAAGGGTGAGGGAGAGGAGAGGAGAGGGAGAGGAGAGGAGAGGAGAGGGAGAGGGAGAGGGAGAGGGAGAGGGAGAGGGAGGGAGAGGGAGGGAGAGGGAGGGAGAGGGAGAGGAGAGGAGAGGGAGGGAGAGGAGAGGGAGAGGAGAGGAGAGGAGAGGGAGAGGAGAGGGAGAGGGAGAGGAGAGGGAGAGGGAGGGAGAGGGAGAGGAGGGAGGGAGAGGAGAGGAGAGGGAGGGAGAGGGAGGGAGAGGGAGAGGAGAGGAGAAGCAGAGTCAACTTCCGAAACGTCGCACCAAAACTGTAGAAATAGACTGATCAACTCAACTAACAATAATAATTGTTCAACAAGTATTAAACGTTATTATTATCTACCTCCCCAACAGTAGAGTAATTAAATCTAATTTGTAATGTATTATTTTGTTAATATTAATATTATGGTAACCTTAATATGGGATAGGCAGCGTTATTGGATATTTTCCTTAATAATAAAGTTTAAGTATATTGTTTTCGTCGAATGCACAAAAAATTAAATATTATCTGAAGTGAATTTTAGAATTGAAAGCATTGCATGAAGCTTTTGAAACAGTACTGCGTAAAATACCATCCAATGCCAAAGGTTCTGATAACATTGCAAATATTATGGTTGAGTACCTAGGTACAGGAACAAGTACAGCATAAAGGTACCTAAATATTGTAGGTATTTTAAAAGGTACATTAATAAATAAATGTTACCTATCATAAAGTTTAATAACTGTTTAAGATGGTAAACAACAATAATAAGTAACAAAATTTAAATAGATTTCTGATAAATGACAAACTTAATAATCTTTCCACACTAAACGGTCTTTCCTATAACATCCAAATGACTAGATAATATGTAGCGGGTAGAGTCTTAATTTAGGGAAGTCTTGTGTGACTTATTTAGGTCTTCTTTGTTTCTTAAAAGAAGGAAGTAGCGCTTTAAAAAGTTATACGTACTGTGCAGTTTCACAATTAGTATCTTGAGTACTCTATCTAGGTACTTGTACCTAGGTAACATTGATCCTTAATATATGCAAAAGGTTTATTTGAACTGTTATTAAAGGTTCAAAAAATTACGTTTATTAACAGTGTAACAACCCTTTTTTGTGTTGTATTAAAATATACCTTAATTTAAGGTCTTTCATTCATTTAGTTGTAAATATAAGAAAATTTTATTAATTATTGAAATATAGGTATGAGGTAGGCAACTTAATTTACATATCTTTAAGTGCATATCTTCTTAAGTGTATATATTTCTAAAAGGTTATATTCCCATAAATTGTTTTCTGCTCAAATACGTTTGCGCAATACATCATCATCTGACATCATCCTACTTCCTAAGCATCCATTTTACTTACTTTCTGATGCATATTACAGCAGGAAGCGTTGTTGTGGTTTTTCTCCTAAAATTTATGTGAAAGTGCCATTGATTTGATGGCACTGCATTTTTTTTACTGCACTTTTTATTTTACTTCGATTTACAATTTAATTACATTTTAAGTACGCATTTGATTTTACTGTGGCGTACGTTTCCATTTTATGATTGCAATTTTTGCATTCAAAATTTCAAGAAATGCAATAAATGGATTTTTAAATTTCACGGATTAATTTATAAAAGGGATAATTCCAGTTTTGGTGTGGCTGATAACATTATTTAAGATATTGCGCAATAATGGTGCAAGAATGACATCACCTTGGTTGACCGTTTCGTAAACATTTAGATACCAGAGGTTATTAAAAAATTTGTGTACAAAACTTTTACAAAGGTATTTATGCAATGATTTTTTTAGTATTTTAAGGTTTTTACAATTTGTTTTAAGATATACTTTATTTAACAATTTCAGATTAACTGCCAATAAACATTTGTATATTTTTATTGTTTTACATTTTGATAAATTTTTATTGTTAACAAACTCGGTTTAGCTGTTCCGAGATAATTAAGAAAAAATAACTTGGCGTCCGAGATCATTTTTATTAGTGTTACATTACAATTTTTTATTATTTATGTTCAGTGAAAATAATCGAGCAGATTGTGTGGTAATTGAGCAAATAAAAATTATTGAACCGACCCTATTGAATCTTCCGGCTGGGACAAAGGCATTATTTGTGGTGAATGGTTGTATATCCAGTCAGTTTGACGATTTGTTGTTTTTGGATAACTTATTTACTCTTATTTCATTATTACTTACATTTATTTATTACACCATTTACACCACAACGTTATAACAGTATACTTCTACTCCAGACACTATCTTACCACTGTAACGTGCAATAAGGTTTCAAAGCGTAGTATAGTGACAGTACTTTACACCATACACTCACTCACATATCGTTCTACTTGATCTTGGAAAAAAACTTTTAGCAGCGTAATACAGGAACTGCTTTAAAGATATGATAACTCTTAACTTTCTATTTAGAATTATGTATAATTGGAACCCTATAAATCTTTAGGCCGATATAAAAGTCAACAGTTTTTTTCTACTGACTCTCACGAAAGTAAGTGGAGGAATTTGTATAAAGGACCAAGGGAAAATAACATTTCGCTTTACACTCAGACGAACTAACAATGAGAAATGACTGTAACATTTTTCATTATTAGCCTTTGTCCGCCATGGGGTGTTCTGATTTGTCATGTTCAAGGCGGTTTAATATTAATCTTTTTTGTTAATAATTGTGGACCTAAACAGGCTAAATTTGGACTATCGTGCTAAAGCACTCAGGTACGCTTAGAAGGATGGATAGAGGGATGGTGAATTGCCAAAGAGATTCTCATGAACAGTTACCTTAAATTTTTCAACATCATGTGAGAGGAAAACAGGAACTAGGAAGATCATTCCAGAGTTTATAAGCTGTGTAGAAGAATGTGGATTGCGCCTGTTCGGTACGACAGGTGGAGATTTGTACTACATTCTGATGATCTAAATGAAAGAACCGGGTATTCCTACCAAGGGTAGCCCGAGATTGTATCAAAGAATGTAATTCAGTAGCGCAATAGCTATTGTAATACCGATAATACCAAGAAAGAACTGAAAAGATTCTTCTATGCTCAAGGGACTGTATGTCAGAGGTTAAGAACGTGTCATTTATAAGCCTAATCGCTCTCTTTTGAATACGTTTAAGGATATCGAGAGCGTATTGGGGACTAACCCAGAGGTGAGAATTATATTCTAGATGAGGTCGAATTTGGGCCTTATACAGCAGAAAGAGTGGTCGAGAGGTAAAGTACTGCTTAAATCTGTACAAAAACCCTATTTTACGAGCAGCTGTTAAAGTAAAGCTATTAAAGATCTAGCTAATCTTTACTAAAATAAACTCAGATTCCGTAGTTGGCTTTTCCATATATATTCCCTAACCGTTACAGCAGTCTTATATTTGTGATTACAGATTTCATATACAGGGTGTTCCACAAATTTTTCTGACACTTAAGGAGCATATTCTAGGGGTTATTTCAACAAAAAAAGTTCATGTGAATATGTCATCGCTGTACTTATTGCAAAAAATGATTTTTTTTAAACATTTAATACAAGTGTGCTGAGATTGCATTTGTTTGATTAAACAGAAGCATGTTTATTCAGTCTACTGTCAACACTGACTGGTGTATAATTTCGTATTGCAGTAGAAATTTTGCTTCATTTGTGTACAATGCCGGTATGGTGTTTGTTGGCATTCAGTACGAAAGAGTACTTCAAGAGAATGTTGTTGAAGAGAACATTTTTGCCATGGTCGAGCGCAGTACCTGTAGTAGTATGCGCAGAATATCTATAAGTTTAAGTATTTCTAAAACGATAGTATGGAGAACATTGAACAGAAACCTATTGTATCGTTATCATGTGCAGCGTGTTCAACTTGTGGAGCCAAAAGAGTTTTGTCACTGGTTAAACAATAATCGACAGTTATATCGTCGCATTGTCAAATATGGGACACAATTCATCCGAGACGGCATCAACAACACACAAAACGTCTACGAGTGGTTGGACATGACCCTCATTCCTCTGTGGAAACTAATTTTCAACGCCGATTTAACATGAATGTGTGGTATGGAATGATCTACACTCAGCTTATAGGAGACCATTTACTTGTAGCTGAAAGCTACTTACACTTTTTAGGTGAAGAGTTACCGCAGTTGTTGGAGTATGTACCTCTGGCAGCAGGAGTAGGTATGTATCTGCAACAGTCACGCGGCTGAATGCATTGGAGTAGAAGGTGAAATTTTCGAAAATCTCCTATCTTGATGTTTTCCATGTATAATTATTAGTTTGCAATCGTTTATTTTGTCATTTGGATGACAAAACAATAAAATTAATGAAACAGTTATTTAATTTCAAATTTTGTGCCCAAAAGATAAGTGTCTTAATTAGGAGTGATAATCGTAAAAGTTTGTATTTTATATATTAAAATTGCTAATCATCCTGGCAATTTTATGTAAATTATGCAAATAGAGCCAGTGAAGTTTATCTAATGTCTACGTACATATGCCTTCCAAAATAGATACCTACTATAAGATATGATCTTTATTGGCCACTTTTAGTGTGTTTGTCTGGCAAAAGGGTTACTGTGTTGTTGCATCAACTTTAATTTATTAGATCTAGATCATTAAATTGTAATTAACGCTACAAAGCATTCTCCTCGCAAAACAAAGCAAATGTAAATGTAGTACATGGACTTTCATAGAGTGTCTTCTAATAATGTGAAAGTAAATATAATAACTGCAACTTTTAATAGAGCAATATAAAAAATGGAGAATATGTTACACAATTTTCAAATGTAAAATACCTCTTAGGAAATTGCAGAGCGTAATAAAGCGTGAACGAAAGTGAACTATAAATTGTTACTTTATATACGCAATTCACGCCATGGAAATACATTTTATTTTATGATTTATTCTTTTGGCAGCTGCATAACTTCAAAATTGTTTCAAAGTTAAAACTTCCGAACTACGTGGGTATAATACAGAGAACTATGCAATGCATTATGTAGTCACTAACTTTAAGTATGAAATATTTCGCGATATACTCAATATCAAACCTCATATACAAAAAAGATGTTATAAGGGGTGTGTACAGTACAGTTAGCTTTTATATTGATTAGTACGATTGCGTTGTGACCTTTTGGCATTCCCAGAGACGTATTAATGTAAGAGAGAAAGTGGGAAATAGCAATAAGAAAAGTTGTCGCAGGAGTGCAATGCCTTTTTATATGTATCTCGAGAGTCATAAATATCTGAAACATTCTCACTTGGTAATGTAATTTTATGTAATTCTCGCAATGGCTATTACAACTGCTTCTCTGTTTTTATTTAACTTGGACTTGACGTGATAACTTGAAAAACGTCAATACAGCAACATTCTAAAATGTTTGCCATTAATGTGAACCCTGAAGTAATCCAAACTTTCCTTCAACGTTTGTCGCATAGGTTATATTGAGGTTATTTGTTTATTGGTAACAACTCAACACGGACGAAAAAGGAAAATCAAATTGATTAAACACAGTAAATAACTAATTCTAGTTAGCATCAAATCGTGCACATGCTAAATGAATAGAATGTTGATGAAAAACTTTAGCAGGTCATATCAACGGAAAAATTTGTTTTTAGTTGTATATATATGCAATAATGCATTGTTCTATTGAATTAATTTTAGTAACTTTTGGCTTGTGTACAATAATCTGTCACATGCATGTTTTTGTGAAATTCTAAACAGTTGGGGTGTGTTGTTTTATAATTAAATAGGAAACAATGAAAATGTCAACGCTGAAATAAATATTTTGACTGAAAATTGATTTCTTCACAATTAGTGTATGTTTCCTCATAGTTTATTAATACCGAGAACGTTCATTCAATACAAAATATGGTTTTTAAAATAATTTTCATAAAAATATATCTTTTGAAGACTTTACATTCATAATACAGGCAGTCTATTAGATTCTTGAATAGGCCGTATTATTTTAACATAGAATATCGTAAAATACTCAAAAGGGTTCCGGTAGTATGATATGGCTACAAAAAATCTGGCGGTCACCCTGAACCCCTGCCACCCAGCCACCATCCGCTTCAGAATCTTTAACGGCACCCCCTACATCGTTGAAATGCTGTTGATGAATACCTTTCACTGATACTTTTACTTAAGTAAGTATTAACTAGTTCAAGAGATTTTAGTGGAAGAAGCATTATTGTTATGTATGTATGAAAACATCTGCAGAGCAACACCTGCGGATGCGGATATTTAAAAAGTAATAATTTTGTTTTTACTTATAAGGAGCAACAGAATCTATTTCTTTTTATTCTATAAAACATTTCACTCATGAAAAGTTTTACTGGCTGGCGGAGGTAAAAGGAATCTTCGAACGGCAATAACTATCGGTATTAATCACACTTAGCGCGTCATGTTGTACAATATTTGCAAATTGTCTCTCTGCCCTTCATCCGCTCAAAAAATAATTGGGATGTGGAGCCAATGCAGATCAAAGTTGATACTGAAGTTCCGCATGTGCGGATGCAACCCCAGTAGGGATCACGCCAGAGAATTGCTATGTAAATATTACTACTTTTATATGTAAAATTAGCCATTTTATCTAATAAATTATGTTTATTTAAAGAAATGGAATGGCAGCAAATCGGAAACGTACAAAACAACACATACTTGATAAATCCACAGAGATACGGGTTTTGTGGCATTTTGCAACATCTCCAGCTATCTCTTCGCAAGCAGCTGCTGCAACTGGGATTTGTTCAGGATCAGTGCGGAAAATACTTAAACTTTAAAAATATTTTCTATAGAAGACGAAAGTAGCCCAGGATTTGGTTGATGATGATTATAACGAGTATAACTTTGTAAAGAGATGACCGAAAAAATTTAAACCATTCGAGAATGTTGTTCAATTCCGAGGACTACGTACGAAAATGTGAGAATTTAAATTTTCATTGAATTAGTTAATATTACTTAACTAATATGAAAATGTAAACTTTCACCATTATCACACATAATAGAATACTTATCTTTTTTGGGTTTTTTAATGGTATGTTTTAAATTATACAATCTAAACGTTTCGATAACACTTACAGTTATCTTCGTCAGTAGTAATATCTGTTAAAATTGTTAAAGATGTTGTAAACAATTTTGTCAAAGTTGAAAAATTAAAACATAAACATCAGCCTGCTATCAACATAACAGTTTGAGAAACGTATAAAGCCAACTATAGAATTAAATTTTAGTAAAGAATAACTAGGTCATTAAAAATTAAATATTAAGCTGCCTTAAAGATGACAAATCAGAACACTCTCTAACGGCGAAAGCTAACAATAAAAAATGTCAGCCAAAAAACACATTTAACAAAATTTAACCAAGTTATGATGTAAGTGTAACGTTGTGAAGAACTTCAATTTCAAAATGATAGAACCATTCACAAATATAACATAACATCAAATAAAATAATCCAGTTAAATCTAACAATTATACATTATCTAAATCTAACAATTATATATTATCAATAAGTGTAAGTGTTATTAAGAATGAAAAGCATAATGTAGAAAGTTTTTTGTAATTTTTTAATTTTAATCTTAATTTCAATTACTTGTGTTAAATTATAGTGCTGTGGCAATTTAACATATAATTGGTAAATCATTTGCTTCAAGGTCTAGGAAAAACACAGCAAAAAACCTAGACATACAAAAATATCAAAACTAAAATCAAAATTATGACGCATCATTATGCCTTTTTTTTACTTATAAGATGCCAAAACCTGTTTAAACGGAGATTTTCTTCTTGTCTATTATAACTATTAGGGTGTTTATATATTTCAATAGCTTCACGTTGTAAACGAACATAATAATGAGTTTGTATTATTTATTACTACTGACGAAGATAACTGTAAGTGTTATCGAAACGTTTAGATTATATAATTTAAAATATACCATAAAAAACCCAAAAAAGATAAGTATTTTATTATTTAACTAACTCTACCTTTGTATGATATCAGCCACAAGTATATTTCAAAAGTTTTTCAACGATGTGTCACATATGGGTGGTAGCTGTTTAAGATCCTTTAATTGTGGTGACAAGGAGTGGGGATGTAAGATCAATTGGGTTCTCGCACAATGCTATAGAAACAGTTTTGAGCATTTTACGATAACCTTAATTACAAAAAATTCCGACTGTTGAAAGGTTTCAACACACCCAGCATCAAAATACAAATATTCACAACTAAAATGTTACAAGAAAAAAACATCCACCCTTCATAACTTGAAGCTCCAAACGCTAACGCAAACAAAGCAAACTAAAGATCAGGTGCAAACTCCGGCACAAGCACACATTCAAACACAAACACAATGGCACACACATATCAACACACACGCACGTACGCACGCACACGCACACACATACACGCAGACACGCACACACTCACACATGTACACACACACGCACACACGCTCACACGCATACACGCACACGCAGAGGCACATGCACACGCACAGGCACAGACACAAACGAGAAAACGAACACGACTAGGAATACGAACACGAGCAACGCGAACACAAACGCAAACGTGAACTCGAACCCGTTTTCTCTCTCTCTCGCTCCGTCTCCCAGTCGTGTCTGGGTCTGTATCTGTGCCTCTCCGTCTCGGTGTCAGTGTCTTTGGCTGTGTATATGTCTGCGTCTGCGTGTGGGTGGGAATGTGCGTGTATGTGTCTACGCCTGCGCATGCGCCTGTGTCTGCGCCTGCGCCTGTGTCTGTGCCTTTGGTTGGGCGTGTGTGTGGTGCGTGTGTTTAATTTTAGTGGAATTTTGGATTTAAGGTTCTTTTGTTAGTGGGCGACCTGGTACTATTTTCGATTTTTGGATTTGGATGATCTTCAAATGATTTATCGATACCACATTAGCAGATGGCTGACTAGATCAATTTAAAGATTTTATTCTCAGTGTTGCAAACGTATAAAAACTGAGCCCATGGCAACACAATATTTATAAACTAGTAAATAGAGTTTAAAAATGCAAATGAAGAGTAGTGGTACATAAAAGTACAGATAAATACTCATTTTTACTTTTCGAGTACATATTACCGTATTATTGGGATGTATTTAGACGTTTTGGGACTCCCAGAACAAGAAAAAGTGGTTCTTTCTTGTGTTAACATCTATATGATTTAAAAAGTACTTAACTCATTAAGTTCTACAAACCTTTTGCTAGATCTTTTCTTTTCTTTTTTGTTTGAATTTAAGTTATTCAATTTGGGGAATTGAAATATCAGTAAAATTTGTATTGTAAGTTGTCATGGGTACCATCAGCACTGTAGATTGTAGGCTCTGGATGTTTGACTATTTGCTTTGGTTGATCTGTCAGTGCCGCATTAGCAGATTAAGTTTATCTGACTATATCATTCAACTTAAAATCCAGTACTGGAAACTAATCCACATGACCAAGTTAACCAATAGAGCATGTAACAGGTGCATGAGAAATTCATATTTCGCGCTAAGTTACGTATTTTTATATAGATGAAGAGATGATTGCTTGTTATATATATATATATATATATATATATATGTATATATATATATATATATATATATATAGAACAGTGACTAGATGATTAAAAGCGTTGCGTTTAGTATTCAGTCCGTTGTTTGTTGTGCACGTGATTTGTAGTAAATTTTTGAACAATTAAGGTGTTAATCGAGAAATATTAATATACCCAACGATTATTAACAAAATCATTAAAGTGTGGGAAAGAAAGGTAGAATTGTATTATTCTGCAACAAAGCTCAAAAGAAGATATTGAGAGAGCAAAGGAAGCCAGGCACCTGAAGTCGGTAGAGTAACGTACGGCCCAGCCACGCTGTAATTACAACACCAGCTTTTACGAAGTGACGGACAAGTAAGATTTTTTAACTATGCAATAAAAACTATGTCTTTGTGTTTTATTTCTCTTTAAAAGTGTTTGCATAACAACACTGAACGGAAAATATTCCTTTCACTTCTGCATGTTAATTATTAAGATTACGAAATATAATATTAAGATTGTTTTTATGTATTACTGTAAGCAAAGCATGCACGCATTTTCCGAATTTTAGTTTAATTGAATAAGTATAACGTTTGATTTCTTTTTATTATTGACTATTACAAATATTAAAAAGATTGTACCAATACAGAATATATGAATATAGAAGAAAGCAAATTCAGTACATTTATCAATTATATATATTAATTAAATTCAATGGAATGCAATTTTGGTAAATGATAACAGCAACCATTTCTTATACTAGTTGAGCGGGCTCGCACCGAAACATGATAGCAATAAAAAATAAAATTTAACTAATGAATGATATCTTTACGAATCAAAACCATTCAGACTAAATTAAAAAGTAATCGTTTCACGTCTCACAGAAACAAAATAAATTGTTATTAAAGAACTTATCCAATTATCAAATGAAATAAAGAACACTAAATTTCAATTTTTGCAAACCAAGGAATTAGGTCCATGTTTACGCCCGTTACAAAAGGCGCCCAACCTAGTACATATCTAAAACTGACACCAAATGTCACCTTAACATCAGGGCCAACACAAAATGATGCCCAAGAGCGGGACCATCACAAATTGGTGCCCAACGTGAGAAACATTACAAATTGACGCCCAACAGCAGAGCTAACGTGCGAACTAATACAAGTTTTGTGATCACACGGTTGTACCTGATTTTTGTTAAAAGTACAAGAAAACCTACTTGGAATGTTAAATTGTTTTTGATTCAGAGTGTAATTACATTCACCTGTAAAATATTTGTCGAGTCACGTAAATTTTTTTAGCATGTTGAAGTTTTACGATAAATTTAGACGTATTGTAGGAAAACAACAAAATAAAATTTAAAACTACATGTAACTAGTTCCTTGAATATTTAGCTTCAGACTGGTCCCTCTTGAGTGTTCTACTCAATAAAATTTAAATCTAATTCTTACGTATTACATTAATTAATCCTTCTTCGGTGCGGTAGTTGTAGTCCATATGAACTACTTTCGTAATCCTTTTTAAATTCTTAGATGCACTATGCACAAAACACAAGAGGTAGCCGTATATTTGCCCTGCGCACATGGCTGTAGTACTCACTAACGCAAAGTCTATGGTTTGTTCACTCGCATACCGGGTGTAGTGGCTCTTTAGCCTTCACGCTGTGATGTTTGCCCTTGAAAACGTTTACCGCAATGGAAAAATGGTTACTTCCATATACACATTAAAGTTCTTATTTGCTTTCATACAATCAATTTGGTATTGCTAACGATTGTACGCATTTAATGTTAACGATGATCACCAATAACTTAACTAAGTTTTACAAACTTTTCTTTCGGTAGCATAAATGGTTATCTTCGATTCTCTTTATAATAATATTAGGTCATACGTCCCACAATTGAACACTAATAACAAAATATTTGCTGTGTTAACTTCTAATCTGCCTAAGCACTTTTTACTTCTTCAAGAAAAACACTAATGTTTTCTTTCAATTCACAATCTTCTTCTTTCTTTAAGCCTATTTTCTATCCTTTCCATTTCCGGATGTAGGCCTCCCCTAACTGTTTCCAATGTTCTCTGTCTTGAGCTACTCGTTGCCACATTAAGCCTGCGTGTTTTACTATATCATCTTTCCATCTCATTTGTGGCCTGCCTACCGATCTTTTTCCAATGTATGGGCGCCATTTCCCTATCTGATGGTTCCATCTTTGTTCTTGGAGACGTTCATTATGCCCGGCAGCGCCATTTTAGTTTGGCTGCTTGTTCGATGGCATCTATGACTTTGTTTTCCTTCGTATCCAGTCAATTCTTTTCTATCTTTAAGTGTGATCCCCAACATCTGCCTCTCCATAGCTCTCTGTGTCTTTCTAATTTTGTCCAAGTTTGATGTTGTGAACGTCCATGTTTGAGCTCCATATGTGATGTTTGGTAGAATGCATGTGTTGAATATTCTGGTTCTTAGGTGTAGAGGAATCTTTTGGTTCTTTAGTACGAGCCCCAGTTTGCCAAAAGCTGCCCATCCCATTCGCACTCTTCTGGTTATTTCGGCGGTTTGGTTTTCCTTGTTTAGTTTTATGATTTGGCCTAAATATATGTAGTCAGTGACTTGTTCTATTTCGATGTCCTCTACTGTTATTCTATATTGATCGTGGCTGTTTGACATTATTTTAGTTTTTCAGATTCATTTTAGACCTTTTCTTGCGGATTTTTGGTGTATATCATTGATCATTTCTTGTAAATCTTCTTTTCTACTAGCGAACAAAATCACATCGTCGGCGTATCTAAGGTTGTTTAGGTATTTTCCATTTATACAGATTCCTTTTCCTTCCCAGTTGATAGTTTTAAATATATCCTCCATTGCCAAGGTAAATAATTTTGGGAGATCGTATCTCCTTGTCTCACTCCTTTTGATTGGTATTCGTTCCGTTTTAGTTCCTCATCTAGTTGTACTGTCATTGTTGCATCTTTATATATGTTATGTATCAGATCTCGATATCGAGTCTATTCTGCAGTTTACTAATGCTTCTTCCACTGCCCATGTTTCCACGGTATCGAAGGCCTTCTCATAGTCTATTAGTGCCAAGTATAGGGAGGTTATACTCGTTGGTTTTTTCTATTAGTAGTTTTAGAGTATGTAAGTGGTCGTATGTGCTGTATCCCTTCCTGAAGCCTGCCTGTTCAACGGGTTGATAGTTATCGAATTTGTTTGCCAGTCTGTTATTAATTATTCTTGTGAGCGTTTTGTAGATTTGCGATAGGAGCGATATAGGTCTGTAATTATCTAGTTTTGCTGGGTCGCCTTTTTTATATATTAGAATTGTCTTCACGTTTTTCCATTTTTTTGGTATCTTACCCTCGAATAAGCATTTGTTGTATAATATTTTTAGGTAGGACACTATTTTATTGCCTCCTTCTTTAAGCATTTCAGCCAATATCTCATCTTCCCCTGCTGCTTTGTTTCTTTTTATTTCCTTTATGGCTTTAATTATTTCATCTTCGTTAATTTCCGGCATTTCCTCTGAGTTAACATTTGTTATTTTCCTTGCTAGGTTTTCTTTAGATTTTGGTGGAGGAGCATTATTTGAATCGTATAGTTTTGTGTAGTGGTCCTCTGTTATTTGTAATATTTTGTTCAGGTCTCGTTCTTCGTTGTCTTCTTGGTTCTTGAGCTTTATTATTTTTGCTTTCCCTGCTTTGGGCTTCATGTTTCTTAAATTTCGATTTTCTTCTATTATTTTCGATATTCGTTCTTCTTGATGTTGTTTGAGATCTTCTTTTATTTGTTTCCTTATGTTTCTATTTATTTCTCTGAACTCTGGCGTATTTCTTTTATTTTCATTTAGCATCTTTCGACGTTCTCAGGCATTTCTTGAGATTTATTACTTATTTTTTGTTGTTTATATATTTGTCTTGTTGCTAATTTTGAGCTTATTTCTAATATTATTTTTGTTATTACTGAGTTCATCTCATCTAGGCTTAGTTCGTTTAGTTTTAGAGTGTTGGCTTCTTTTAACAGGTGTTCATATTGTTGTTTGTTTTCTTGCAGGAGTGGTGTGTCTATTCTTTTGCAAGACTGCCTGAATTTTTCCTATCTATTTTTCTTTATTTGTATTTTTGCTCGCACTATTCTGTGGTCGCTTCCCACTGAGATAGAATTGATAACCGTAACGTCTTGGATGATATCTTTTTGCTTTGTTAGGACATAGTCTATCTCATTCTTTGTTATTCCATTTGGTGATGCCCATGTCCATTTTCTTTGTGGTTTTCTGGTAAAGCTGTTCATAGCAAAGAGTCTGTTGGCTTCCAAAAAGTTCATGAGCATCTCCCCTCTTTCATTTCGTGTTCCATATCCAAAGTTGCCTATTCTATTTTCTGTGTCTTCTAACTTCTTTCCTAGTTTGGCATTGAAATCACCTATGACGAGTGTATAGGTACTTTTATAGTCATTCAGTGCTTGTGTCATGCTGTCATAGAATTGTTCAACTTCTTCGTCCTCGTGGCTGGATGTTGGTGCATAGACTTGTATAATTTTGAGACTGCTGGCTTTGTCTAAGTCTAGAATTATAAGTGCCACTCTTTCTGTTAGTCCTATATATTGTCTAATTTTGTTTCTGTGTTTTTACTGATTAGAAATCCTACCCCGTCGAGGCTTTCGTTTTCTCTTCCTTTATAGTATAGGATATTTCCAGATTCGAGCTGCAAACATCCTTCTCCTCTTCTTTTGATTTCTGCTAATCCTATTACGTCCCATTTCATGTTTTTTATTTCTTCTTCTAACTCATATAACTTTTCGTCTTTTGTCATAGATTGTACATTGTATGTTGCGATATTCATTATCACATCTTTCCTTTGTTGTTTTGGTCGGTCTTTTTGGCTTTGTTGGTTTAGCTTTTGTAGCGAATCTTTGCCTCCCCCAGATTCCTTGAGGCTGCCCTCCTTGGAGGGGTGGGATTTGGGTTTACCCACCTGGGGACCAGTTCCTTTTGTTTTAAAATTCGCCATTTTGATTAGGGGGTTATTAGCCGTAAAACGCCACGTTGGCTGGACGGGTTGGCGAGTTTATTAATCAGCCGCTCCTCACAATACATTACATTATTTATTTGTGAATGTCTAGACGATTTATCCCCTTATGGGTTAGTGCAGTCGCTATATATGCCCTGCTATAGCTATAATTTTCACAAATAAACTCCAACACTAACCATTTTGATGGTTATAACGCGCGCGCTACCCGTACTACCCCACTAACAACAACTAACCCACCAACAACAAATTTGACACTCTCTTATATACCTTCTGTCCGGCATATTGCCAATGCGTCACAATAAATTTGTGCTAAGATCAACATTCACCTATCATAACTGAGTAGTTCGTGCGTTTCTTTGCCGCGTCGAAGGTTCCAACGTGGAAGAAGACGCTAACGATGCGAAATAAACGTAGCCATCTTGAATTACTTTGTCAATTTCCGAAGAAATCATCAATTGCAATTACATTCACACTGTAGATCAACCAGATTTTCCCTCAACTTTCTATGCAAATCTCGCATGTGGGTGAATCTTGTTTCCGTACATTTTAGCGAACTACCTCACATTCTATCAACTTCATTCTTGAATTTTCATATTGCACCATATTACAAAATTTCTACAAACAAACGTATGCATCCATATTCCTTACTGCACGTGAATAAAATATCAATATATCATAACTCACTCACTCATACGTTTACAACCATTTCTTTAGTTCAAATTCCTCGATACACAGTAGCAAAAAGACCAGTAGCTTTACCAGTGCTGTATCAATGAAAACTTAACGCTTTCAACACGAAAATCTTTCTACAGCATTCAAATATTCCTTCACACGATAACCAATGCCTTACTAAATTCCAGTGGCGTATCCATTACACCAACTTACATTACGCATACTCAAAAAAAAAATCTTTTTATGCAAACTCACTTTAGCTACATTCAAAACACGTCACATACGTTATCAAAACACTACATATACACGGTGCATCAAAATAACCTTACATTATATCGAATTCCCACTAAAAAGTGCAACCTGGAAAGGTAATATATATAAAGAACTTAATAATTTGGGTATGTCGTAAACATGGACATTGTAAACTTCCTTCTTATCTCGATAATGTAAACACCTTAAATAATTTTTTTATTTCAACAGCTAAGCAAAAGGGTTACGACAATGCCGATTTAGTCAACTATTACTCTCACAATATAATCAAATCCACAGAGGAATTTGAGTTTCATATGACGAATATTGATGTAATCGTAAAAATAATCAATGCAATAAACTCCAATGCAGCGGGAAATGACGGAATATCACTGAAGTTGTGTTATCCTTATGCAATAGTTCATATCATAAACTTTGCAATAGAAAATTCTCTTTTTCGCGATTCTTGGAAAATATCTCTGGTTCAGCCTCTTTCAAAGAAATCCAATCCAGTATTAAATGACCTAAGGCCTATTAGTCTAATCCCATTTGTATCTAACATTTTTGAAAAAGTTTTATATATTCAGTTATAGCAGTACCTCTTTAAAAATATACTTGCAGATTTACAAACGAGATTTATAAGTGGTCATATCTGTGAAAAATAACTGATAATATTTTCAGAGCTTTAGTCAAGAATTCAATGGTAGTTTTAATTCTACCGGACTTTTTACACAGGTGATTTACACGCATGATGCCACAGTTTCAGTTTAAACGTTGTCATGTGCTTTGGTCCTACTATTTTGATTAAGTGTGCTTCAAAAACGGTTTTAAAAACGATCTGTTGGCATGTATATACTTATATTTACTGCTACTTAATATTAAGTAATAATGCTTATATCAGAGCGTCATAGATTTTTACGAAGAAATGTATTTGTCCTTGCTCAGTGTACTCGAAGAAAAATATAACTTTAAGGGCACTAGATCAACTTTAATAATAATGTTTATTTTTATCTCTTACTTTGTAGACTCGTCCTGATAACCGTGTAATGTACCTGACTGTACTTTTATGAATTTCAGTTCATTAGAGCAGGTCCAAATATTTTAGGTATCTAACTCAAAGCCGTTTTTGTTTGTTATATTACCTTTATTGTTACCACATCCTGTTTAGTTTAGTTAGTATATTAGAAACCTTTATTAAAGCAACATATAAAAATCATGATCAAATAAAATCAATAATAAAAATCGCAGTTCATTTCTTTCGGGTTTTACAAATTTTGTCAGAAGTGAGATTCCGTAATCGTGAAATAAATCTGTTAAAACGCAGTGTTCCTTGTTTGATCAGCTCAGAAGTGATCGGTTGACGGATCAAGGTTCAAATTAAATAACGGGAATTCAACCAATAGAGACAAACCAACAACTTCAAGCTATATTCATTTCTTCAAAACCTACATCAAAATCAATCAATATTCGTTACACAACTACGTCAGCAATTCCGAATAAACTAATACTAAGTCTACCACTAAGTGGCATCATCAAGAAATCGAACTCCAACAAAAAATCGCATTACACAAAACATCCTAAATATATCCAGGCGAAACTATCACGTTCGACACAAATCCGAAAACAACGATCTCGTCAGAAGTCACACTCAACAATCAACTCAAAATTTAGGAGCATATCAAATCTTTATTCACTTCCAGTTATTTCGGTGAGCAATATTTTAAAATATTAGGAATGTTTAAATTAGTTTGGTTATTATTCAGTATTATTATTCATTCTACAATTTTTATTGCAAATTAATTATATTAGAATAACTAAACGCATGTCAGACAATTCAAACTTTATTTTTAAAACTGATCCAATTATTTTCGATCCAAATCAAACTAACAACATGGCTAGTATTAGTATACAGCTGGAAAAATGCTGGTTAAATTTGATGGAAACAAAGCGTGTTTAAATGAATTAAATGATAACTGCGACAAAGTACACTCGCTCGTTAAAGAATCACATAGGAAAATAATATTATAGATACTAAAATTACAGGAAACGCTAGGGCCCTGATAAAAATCGTAAATTTAATACTTGGGATGATTTAAAAAAATATTTAGTGGATGTTTTTGGTGAAAAAAGAACCATGGGTCAATGGCAACTAGAACTTAGTTCGTGCAAACAGAATTTACATTAAAGCGTGTTATCGCATTCTAATAGGGTAGAAAAATGCTATGTTAAACTAATAAATTCAATTAGCCCCACATATTCCACCGACTCAAAGCAGGGATGCTTAGATTTACTAACGAACTAAGCGCTCAGATTATTTATATAAGGTCTTGATCAAAATATTTCGCCAGTTGTAAAATCCGCAAAACCAGAATCTTTAGAAGATGTTACAAAATTACGCGATTGTAGAATTAAATCTAGAATACAAGTCTCGAAATATCAGTCTGTATGAAATCAAAATATAATGCGTTGCTCTATGTGTAATAGACAAAACCATACCACCTTAGATTGTCGTTTTAGGAGAAATTTTAATCCTAAATCACTACCAAATCAGGATATTTCACTTAGACAAGGAAGTAACGTTCGACATACAGTTCACCAAGCTTAGAACCGCCAAAGGAAGGCGTAAACAAGGGAGCTGTATGTTTGCAATGTACCGGGTGGCCAACTAAGAACGGCCGTCGGCTAGGTACTCTAGCGGCAACCATAACATTAATATGATAACAGTTTAAATTACTGCAGACCAATCTAAGATCTTTTCATTCAGGCTAAATTTAATAATTTCCGTTAACGCGAACTAGCCTACTAGACGTTGAAAGAACAATTCCTGCCATTTACCTGTTTCTTACAATGTCTCAGGATAGGAAAAAGATATCGACTTGCAGTTTTCACTATTTTATTACTAATTTAGTCTACTTTTTAAAGACCTACTTAAATTTTTATGCTTCCATTTAAAATTGTAAAGAGAAAACACAATATTAAAAAAATATGAAACAGCGCCCTCTAGCATTTATGTTATTAATCAGATTGCTTCAAATTTACAAATTTTCTGTTGTTTAACAAAAGCTCTTTCAAACAGCATCAAGTTTATTAAAATCGGTCAAGCAGAACCTGAATTAAAGGCGTTTTTTCATAACAAGGTTCCCACTCTCCCCCACCCCTTATTTCAAGAGATAGACTAAAAGTTGTCAAATAAAAAATATGCAGAATTTGTCGAGAAATCTGATTATAATATTTAATATTCCCCTTAATTGTGTAAATTTTGAAAAATTTTGCTTTTAAAAATTTTAACTGTCAAATACGCCTTCTAGCGGTGGACCTAGAATTCTGAAAATAATTTCCAGGCGTTTCTCGAGGCCACTTTTGTTATAAACATTTTTTTCCTGATCCTGTGCTATAATCCATTCCTGAGATATGGCCGACGGCCGTTCTTAGTTGGCCAACCGGTACATGCATTTTCCTAGATTGGCCAATATTTCGTCAATTCTTGGGAGTGGATATTTGTCTTCATCCGTTTTTTCATTTAGTTTCCTATAGTCTATAACAAGCCACCATTCTTTTTCCGCTCGCATCTGGTTTTTTCGGTACAATCCAAACTGGTGAACTATAAGGTGAAATGCTTGGTCTAATGATTTTGTTATCAAGCAGTTTTGAATTTGATTTTGGATTTCATGTTTCAATTGATGTGGGTATCGGAATGATTTACAATAAACTGGTTCGTTATCATTTGTTCTGACGTTGTGTTTTACCTCGTTGGTAAAAGTTAAGTCTCAATTTTCGTTGTAAAAGATGTCATATGACTTGCACAAAGATATAATTTCTGTTTTTTCTTCTAGATTAAGATGACCAGTTTGAATCACATTTGGAATATCAATCTTAAAGTTTTGAATTTTTGGATTTACTAAATCAACATTGGTAATAGGTTCTAGCTCGTATTGTTGTTGAAAATTTATTTCTACTTCACGTTCTTCTTTAAAAGAAATAGTGCAAATTCCATTTTCTGCAACGGCAATTGATTCTGCAATAATATAATTGTCTAATTTAATTTCTGAGATTATAACTTGTCTTCGATCGACATTTACGGGAATTCTAATACTATTTTTAAGAATTTGTTTTACTGGTTTAAAATTCTTCGGGTTCAGTTCCATAAAAAACGGTATTTTAGCATTACCTATCTCTATTGTTTGATTATTATAATTAATCGTAGCTTTAAGTTTTTGTAAATCTTCACTTCCTATTACTGTGTTAAATCTATCATGCCATTGTATTATATGAAAGTTTATTTTATTATCAAGTTCAAATTCTTTTAAAATAGGATATGATACATTCTGATTATCGGTTATAGCATTATTTAAACTTTTAACAGTAAATGGTTAAAAAAAAAATTTTAAAGTGTTCATAGGCGGGACCCGGATTTATTATTGAATTAGAAGCTCCGCTATCTATTAAAATCTTTAATTTTAAACTAGGAATCGTTGTGAATGGTAGTTTTGGTTTGCTTGTTAGCGAATTTAAATCTAAATTTGTGGTTCCGAGGCAGGCATTCGAAAATTTTCAGTAGATTCAAATAGGGTTTCAAGAAAATTTTCAGTAAATTCAAGCGTTTCAGGGTTCTGGTAATCTTCTTGATTATCTTCGTCGTTTTCCACTATTGCCATCGTCTTGTTCTTCGGAATGAAAATTACGGGGGCTCGTGCTTCGAAAATAGTTCGAAGGGTTACGTGAATTAATGGGCTGTTGATTTGGTCTGCCAGTATTTCGTGTGGATATTGACATCGGGGTTGGTTTTGACTCAGGTTCCTTCTTGCCAAATACTTGCGAATTTGTAGGATAATTTGTGAACACTGGTCTCGTCTGGAAATTTTCAGACCACGCGGAAATTGATTTTGACCTAGATTACGGTTTGTAAATTGTGGTGAAGGTTTATAAAAATGATTTGCGTTTGCCCGTTGAAACTGTTTTGGTTGTTGAGTTTTATTCGAGAAATTATTGAATTGTCTAGTTGTCGATGGTTTTTCTCGAACAAAATTTAGAACATTGACCTGTTGTTTATAATTATCTAGTGATTCTACATTTTTATAAGATATAAAAGACCTATGTGGTTCTAATAAACCTGCCATGTAGGTGAAAAAGCCTTTTTTGTATAAGCATTAGTTTTATAATTTTTAAGGTTAACATCTGTTTCATTTATGGTTACGTGGTCTAACAACTGTTGCAATTTACTTTTAATTTTTTTATATTCATCGTAAGTTTCGTTTGTTTAATTGAATACACGTTATTAAATCATTTTCTATTAATGTTCCGTTTCTAGGGCCGCCGAAACGATTTATTAATGTTTTCTTTACCTTATCCCAAGTTAAGCAATTTGAAATTACTAAAGTGTTTCTAGTAGTACCAACTAATTTGGAGCAGCAAATTTCGAACAACAATTTATTTAATGTACAGTTTTCGTGCCCTGGTGAATTATTTCTATAATTAGCTATAAATTTTTCACACTGTTGTATGAAATATGATAAGTTTCTACTTCCCCCTTCATATTGAGGAATCATTTCTTTAGGAATATTTATTTCAGTATAATTTGCCATTATTATTTGATTATTAATTAATTGATTATCAGAATCGGAGTTACTTGAATGACTAGATATTCTTATAGGTGATCTATCACGGAATTCAGTCATAAAAGATTCCAACACGTATATTGTAAAAAGAAAGAAAGAAAAAGAATATTTTACTTACAAAACTAAGGTTGCTAATAGCATCTCAGGTATGCCTTGCAGTTGAGAATTCTCGATGGATGGTATTGCTATTGATGCAGACTCTGGTTTTTGTTTCCTAGGCGTTGTCTACAGTTGAGGTCCGTTGAAGGGCAAAGTACCTCGGTAGGCCAGATGGATATTCTTACCAAAATTTGCTTAGCACGATGATGAATAATGATGGTATACCCAATGAAGATTTAAAAATCGCCGACACTACGTTATATTATATAGAGCCGTTTGGGTATCCTGTTCGAAGCGCCAATTATGTTTTTATTGCAAATAAGATTTATTTAAAAATAAATTATTACAAATAAAAATTGAGACCTGACTAACTATAAGTTAATATAAACTCTGACTATTGTTATCAATGCAGCGTCTTTTATAACATCATTAATTTACTTCTGATAACTAACATCTCTAAGAATTGATAAATTACAATAATAACAAATATGAAAGTTTCCATATGATAATATTTGATGAGGCAATTAATATTTGGTGTTTGACTATTGTTTACAGAATGATATGTTATACTAGCTATTTACATAATGTTATATATTGTACAAAAATACGGAGAATATAAGTATATACATATGTGGTGTAGAAGGTTATGCAATCGACTTTCACAACAAAATCGACTTATACATTTACAACGTTTCA